>JANHGN010016752.1:0-148233 GCA_024605025.1 Megaceryle maxima
CTCATCTCAGAGCAGTCATTTTCATTTTTACTGGTTTACTTTTAAAACTTTCCCATGTGCAGTGTCTAATTATGGTAGATTTATTTATTTATTTGGTATTTAATGGACACAGAGCTATGAATGTATTTCTTTACCAAAACCAGAAAACCTAACAAGAATAACAAACCTGAAAACAAACAAGTAAACAACCCCAAAACCAAATAATGGGCCTTCAATCTTAGAGAAATGTGTCCCCCCCCCCCTTTTTTTTTTTTATGATGGTGGGGTTTTTTTTCCCCAATTAATAGCTTTTGTTTTAGTGGCAGCTGCCCTGTTCTTTCCATCTGATCTCTGTGCCCACACCTCTGAATATTTCCATTCCAGAAAGGAGGATGCTGGTGACAGCAGATGAACTTCAAAAGCTGCCATGCAGGGAAGTGTCACAGTTCTGAGCTTTTAGAAATGAGCAAAAAGAAAAGAAAACAAAACATCAAAACCCCTTAAACATTTACTGCCATGCAGAGATAACAGAAAAACTTCCTTCTTGGTTCCCCTGGTCCTTGCCATGCGGAAATACTGGAATTGAATAATCCTGTCATCCATCCCCTAAAGAACTGGAGAGATTTTGGAGCACTCCATAGTTTTTAAGGAAAATATGATGTTCTACCTATTGAAAGCTGCAGTTGTGCTGTCACACTCGGTGACTTAAAATGGGACTTTCAGACACTGCTTAATAGAGACACAGGTAAGGGCTCTCTTTCTCCATGTGCCATCTATACTGCTGCTGTTTTCCATACTGGTGGCTTCCCCAGTGGTACCCAGTTGTCGTTCTCGACAGCATCCCTAGTGCCCAACTCCAGCCACCCAGGCAAAGCGGGGGTTGAATTGTGTGATGTTTTCCTGCCCAAGCCTACGAAGAGCCTGTTGAGAGGGAAGGGGAATGGCTTTTTTTTTTTTTAAGAGCAGCTGAATGCAATGCCCCAGTTACCATGGTTTTTTAAACGGAGTACTTCAGTGGATGTACAAAAGCATCTTTACCACTTGCAGTACAAGGAGAATGAAAGGGCCTAGATTATGCCAGCATTGCAGCGGAGGCTTAAATGAGTGTCATTCATTTATTGTTAGGAGATGACCCAATTTGGATTGCATTTATGGAGTGGGAGGGGAGAATGGACCTGTTTCAGATGACTTTTGAGCCTTAAATGTACTTGCAGGCTTTGTGCAGGGATTGCATTGGCTCCCGCTGGGTAAACAGAGCCCTTTAGAGGGTGTTCCTCATGTTCTGGTGCGGTGACGTGTCCTGCCCTTCCCGGCTAGACATGCGCTGCCAAAATGGGTTGGCTCATGCCACGTCTCTCTGTGTGGCATTGTATGGGATGGTGAAAAAATGAGCTACTTGTCAGACAGAACCTGCCTGGCTGATTTTTATTTATCTTGCTTCATTTTCCTGCAAGGCCTTTAAAGCCTCCAGCTACTATGTAATTTTCAGACTGGTTCCAGCCAAGTAGACCCGCAGCTGAAGGCTGTAACCCTGCAAAGGACTGGTGAAGGTGATAGGTTGTTAATTCCTTATCTTAAAGGGCTTTGAAAGTTGGACATTAGCATCTGCTGCTGCTGTCTGCATCTAACTGTGGAAGGCTCTTACCTGGCTTTTAAACAATTCTGGTCCTTCTGGGAGGAATACACTATCTGCAGAACCTGTGATGGACATAGTTTCTCAGATTTTTTTTATGCAAGGGTTTATGCATGATCAACCCTGATGGTGCAAACTGCATTGAAAAGTGTCCAAAGCAGAAGCTGCTGTGGACTTAAACCCATCTACAAATTTAGGAGGGGGAAGGAAGAAGATAAGCAGGCTGGTCCAGCTCCAGTGGGGCTCAGTAGGGTGACCACAGGAGAAGGAGGAGGCTCCAAGTGCTTGGAGAGACTGTCTGGATTTGCTCCTTTGGAGACACCATCAGCCACAAAGCCTGGATGTGTCCAAGCATGGATGCATCCAAGCCCAGGCTGCACTGGCACCAGCTCACTTGTGCATTAAGGGAGGTTGTTGCTCTGTAGGAACCAGTAGCTGATGCTGTAGAGGACGTGCTGGCTGGGAAAGCTTTCTTGTTTGTGGGTGAAAGTCTCAAAATGATGTTAAATGCAGGTGTAGTGCCCAGCTGGAGGCAAGGGCAGGTGGATGGTCTCATGGGTCAGGGTCCCTGGGCTCTGCCAGCACACCAAGGGACGAGTAGCATCAAGTTGAGAGTGTGGGGGCAAACTGACTTTTCCTTCCCCCCCCCGGCATTCCCGGGGGTACGAATGGTTGGTTTCGATAACTAAAGGCTTCACACAGAGACATCCCACTGGTGTGGGAGATGTGAACCTGAGCTTAGGCTTGGCTGCATCCCTTTTCTCTCTGTAGGAGCTTTAGGCTGGTTATTGTGTGCAGTTTGTTTTTCTTCCTGATTTTATTTTTTTTATATATCAAATTTGATAATGCTGGGCCAAGTAAAGGATAATGAAAATTAAGTAACTTGTCCTACATCTTCCACATCCACTGCTGTGTGTAGTTAGAAATTTAATGAGAAATGAGGCAAGGCAGAGCTCATTTTGCTTTCCTGTGACCAAGCTGGCTCTGCAGGATTTAGGAATAAGATGGGATAGTAATTGGGTGTGATGTTGTGGTCTTCAGGGCAAGACTACAGGAAATTCATTGTATTCCTTTGAACAGGATGGAGCCTTTCACGTGATTAGGGTGGGTTTTTTTTGTTTTTTTTTGTTTTTTTTTTTAAACTTTAATTCTGTAATCTCGATCCGTTATCTAACAGCAGGAAGACTCCAGACTCCCTATACTTGGAAATGTGTTTCATCTGCTCTGGGAGCACAGGCTTCCATCTTGCTCTGTCTGGGGAGCTCTGTCTGTGCCCCATCCTTCTGGTGTGGGGGCATCTTCAGCAGATGCTGGGGGTTGCTGTCCCAAGCAGGGACGATGAGTCAAATCCCATTTTCACTTGGAGGGTAAATCACCTTTTAACTGGAGCTGGAGGGTGTTTTCTTGAAGTGGTCTGTTGCTGTTGGCTGTTCTCCAAGGTGTGTTGTGGGCTGTGTAGCTCCTGCTGGCATGGACCTCCCCCAGACTTCTCTGCTGTGTCTGTTGTACCTGAGAAGTTGCTTCAGAGCAGCTTTCCACCACATCTCCCCACTCAGTGAAATCTGTCTGTCATTCATCTATCCTGACTGGTAAGCTGACTGCTTCCAGAGCTCACTGGGATTTCATAAGGAATTAAAAAAAACAACCATTAATGTCAGTGGCTCTGCATCATGAGGACTGATTACTGCTTTTTACTTCATCCTCACAGCTTTTTCTCCTAGACTGTATAGGCATGTGCAGATTGTAATTTAATTTCACCTTGCATTTAACAGCTTTAAAAGGACTAAAATCAGTGGCTGGCTGGAGTTGTGATTGGGGATGCAGAAACTTTGATGCCAGTCTCTTTTAGAGCAGATAATGCTTCAGGTGCAGAGGAGAGCAGACCACTGTCCTGCTGCACATTTTCCCCTGGAGACCTGTCTCAAGCCCTATGGGGTAATGTTTTGGGACACTCAGCTTTTAAAGAGCACAGCTGAGTCTTACCAAGTTTGAGTTGTGTGTCCTGTGGTCCCCAGGCCTGGAGAGTGGCTTTGCTGCCACTGCTCTTCTTCATGATGCTTTTAACCTGGTTTCAGTGCAACCCTCCTGCCAGCTCTTCCCCAGTGACCCCTGGCCCTGTTTCAGCTAAATTTTTATGTGGAGAAACCTTACAGTTGATTTTATATGTGCTGGAGAGATGCAGTCCTAAGGTAACAGCTCACCCTGAGGGAAGACAGATGGGACTCTGACAGCCCTGACAGCTTCCGATATGCCAGCAGCCCACCAAGGGTAGAAACTGTATGTCTGGTGGCTCGGCACTGGAGATGATGAAGTGGTGGTTAGTGTATTGCCACAGAGTGGTAAGACTCAGCAGATGCAGAGGCTGTCTCCTTAGAAAGTTGGGCTGCGGTAGTTCAGGTGTCCCCAGAGCAGGTCACACCCGTGCCCAGCTCTCGCATCTGGTTTGGAGGCTGGAGGGTGGTGGAGGCACCCAGTGACCTGCGGCATGGGTGGGAGAGTGGCACTGCTGCACGGAGCAGGTGGCAGCCCCGAGTGTCCCTGGTGTTGATGGGCAAGGAAGTCCACGAATCCTGGCAGTTGGCTTGCTCATCACCTGCCTGGGCTCCCCACTGCTGTATCCTGAAGCCCCGGGGGAGCATGAGCTCTTTTCTCTGAGGCTTCTGCCAGACAAAAGGCAAAGTGCTACAAACCACAACAGCTTCCACTCTAAAAATACCATAAAAGGCTGTGTCCTTAGAAGCTGGGCATGGGAGCAGTTCCCACCCACATTGCTGTAGCATGAGTCACTAGGCTTTTGCAACTGTTCTCCATGTGGATGCCCAGCTGAAGATGCAGCGAGGAGCAGAGGGAGGAAGGGGAACTGCTCCACTGCACTGTGGAAGTGATGAAGAGTTACGACGAAGAGGATGACACGCAGGCGCACATGAACTCAACCAAACCGACGGATGGTTTTGCTTTCATTAGTATTTGTTTTTTTGAGAAGTTCCAGCAAATGCTGCTTGCTGATAGTTTGAGCTTAAGGTGTTTGCAGACGAGAGTCTTCTGAATGTGCAGAAACCCCAAGTTTGCTTTTAGGAAGCACAGTCATTGCCACACGAATAATACGAAGCTGGAAAACCCCTCTGATGTGGAAGTACGTTTCATTTACTCTCTTTAAGCAAAGTTTTTCTCTCCCTATCCTCCCTCCCTCCCTTCATGCTTCTCTCCCCTACTCTGGTGCAGAAAAAGGCTGCACTTCCTTGTGACGGATGGTGTAAAAACACATCTCCCTTACGTTATCTGCTGCTCTTACCTGTGCTTTTTATCCAATGTGCAGGTATTAGGGAGTAACTTTGGGTTTGTTTTGCTTTCTTTCCTGAGACACCGCCCACCTGCCCTGGTGCCGGCGATGGTACGGTTATTGTTTTCCCTCTTCCTTCCCCTCTGCTTGACAAAGTCTTGGCTATCGGGGTTTACCGGATTAAGTTTGTCAGAGGGAAATTCTATAAAAAGCTTCCTTTATTTAGACGCCAACCCAGTAATGACATAGTGTGGGCACGTCTTCCAAGTTCCTCTGGGCTGGGCGGATGGAGGGAGGTGGTGGCCATGAAGCTAAGCTCTGCCTCTTTCTCAGTGCACCTCCATGGTCCTGCTTGGTGGCTGTCCTTCAAAATGACCCCAGTCCCTCTCCTCTGGGGAGAGTGCAGGGAGGTCCCCCAGCAGACTGGTGCATCGCCTTTAGCAAACGTTTTAACACTCTAACATAGCTGTGGTTGTTTTCCTGCTCATCACTTTCAGGTTAGTCTTTTGAACTGCTTTTTAGTGGGTATTCTCCCTGACTTCTCCACTTCTCCAGGAGGCAGAAGGCTTGACCACTCCATATCTTCAATGCTCCTAAATTCTGCATTGGGCCGGTTTCAAATAAGACAGGAGAGTGGATGGACTGAAGGTACAGATGCCTGCATGGACAGGCAGAGACCATAATGGGCACACAGGAGATGTGCTGCTTGTTTTATGGTGGAGGGAAGGAGACATCTTGGGGGGGAGGGACAGCAGGACAAGAGTTGGCCACCAAAATAATGGACTAACAAAATGAATTTTTGTGTGTGGTTTCTTAAGAAAATACTGTTCTGAGCATTTCAGAATGGGAAAATGAAAGGTGTATATTTGTTAAGGGTTAGAAAGTAAAGAGTGTGACATGGACACAGTTTCAGGGCCTTCCAGAGAACATATTCCTAAATTTCATTTACATCTTTGGAGAAAAAAGCATGTTGTGGTGTGCTGATCTTCCCCTTGGATGTGCTCAGTTTGTTAAAATGTTAGCACAGACGTTCCCTTACCTGCCTGCAGTAATTCCTGGGTATTTTTCTACATGATCAATATACTAGAGTTTATTTAAGCAATGAAATGGTACAAAACTCTCTGCTGGGGGCATTTGACTCCCTTTATTCTGCTCATCCTAATGCTGAAGGAAGCCATCAGGTTGCTGTCCATCATGGCATGTTTTGCTGTCCACTAAACGTCGGTTATGCCCTTTGTAGCTGGGGGGATTCTGAGCAGCAGACTGAGCAACCAATTCAGTCTGTCCATAATGCAGAGTTTTCCAGTCCTACCTTGGATTTGGGTCAGATGAGAGGCGGTTTCCAGCCCTGTGCCGACGCTTGCTCTGTGCTACTGCTCTGCTTGTTGACGTTATCTCCTTCCCACGTTCTCCACCTCGATACTCCGCAGTATTAAAAAATAAAAATAAAGCCATATTGCACAAACAGTCTGCAGCTCAGTATGGGTTGCCAAAATACTTTGTTCTCTTTAGAACGTTCTTTTGCAAAGTTAGGTGGTGCCAGAAGAAAACACAGATTTGCAGCTGCCAGTTTCAGACAGTATCTTACCATCAGATGGCACAGAAAAGTGTGATCTTTGAGGCAGCAAAGAAGGTCTTTTCCCCATGGTGTCTCATTGTGTTCTCTGGCAAGAAAATCCAGTGTTCAAAATACCACCTTAATTAAAAAACAAACGTGATTTTTGCCATTGGGAAGTGACATCTGATAATGTTTTCTCTAAAGAAGGGGTGTGGGGATTGGGTATTTTTAGCTGCAGCTATTCTCATGTTGTTGTTCTTTTATGACCTTCTCGTAATAATACATTTCTCTAACACTTTTTTTTGAGTTTGTTGTAGTTACAGAAGCATTTTCAGCCAAAGGTGTGTTGCTGGTGGGAGGAGAAAAGGGAGGAGCAGCCCACAGTCAGGAGACATTTTGAAATCTGTTTTCTGGTGGATTTTGATGCCTAGGAGGGCACGATGTTAGACTTGGGTGCATCTCATGAGGGAGCCTTCCAGGGTCAGAGGGGTGGCTTGTTCTTCAAGCTTTTTCCTCAGCTGCAGCAGCTGTAAGGTTGCCACCACCTACTTACAGAGAATGGGACAGGAAAAAAAAAAAAAAAAACCACATGAATTTGGACAATAAGTTAAGAAGGTTGGAAGCAGAAGGCTTGAGCAAAGGAATGACGTATGGATAGAGATGCTGTAGTGCTGGCACCCCACGGGAAGGCAGGCATAAGGAATAGCAGCTTAAATTTCAGTTGTTTGTGTAGTAGTGGTTTAGGCTGTGGCTGACTGGAGACACTTGGGATTTACCTGCAAATGTTGTTGTCTCTGAGATGATAAGAAACCCAACAAATTCCCATAAAAAACCTGAATGTCATCTTCATCAGTCCACAAACTGCTGGGCTTCTCCTCGCCTGATGTCTGCAGGCTGGGAAGCCAGCACAGATCCTGGGGGTCAGATGAGCTGGTCCAGGGCTTTTGTGAACATCAAAGCGGCCCTGAAAAAGCTTGTCAGAGAGTGGTGGCATAAAAGCAGGAGAGAAGTGTTTTCAGGTTGCTGATGCCGTCTGTTGGTAGTTACCAGTGAAGACTGTCAGGCTCTCCAAAGTGAACTGCATAGTTGGATGTTTCTGCATGCTGGCCACTGATGACATTGGGTGAGGAAAGCAAATTAAGCTGTGTGAATGATAAGCACGTGCCACATGAACGCAGGCAGGAGGAAGGAGAGGTAAGATGTGTCCGTGCTGCATCCCTGCCATGACACTGCACTGTGGTGGGCGTCAGAAAAACTGAACCCTTTGGTGGGGCTGGAGAAGTGTCTGGCAGAGGCTGAGCCTGGGGAAGGGACAAGGAAGGTGTTGTAAGTGGTTGTTTACTTTTTTATATACATATTTTTTTTCTCAGTACCCAGTCGGTGATGGGGAGTTTCTGCTAACTGGCAATAAATTAAATGAAGGAAGAACTCCCTGAGCTTGTCTTGTTTGTGGTGCCTTTTTAACAACCACGAGCACCATCAGAAACAACAGCCCAGCCACTCATACTTCCAAAATCTGTTCAGTGTTCAGTAGAGCTTCATGCCAAAGCAATTGCCAGAGTTAAGACCTGACCTTTCTTCTTCTGGACGGGACCTTCTGGGAGCTTTCGTCAGTAGGTAGTGCAGGACTGGTGCTGAGCTCCTGCAGGAGCGTGTTGTCTGCGACTCCCTGTTTGCCCTTGCATTGGTTTCAGGGTACAGAGTGGCCACTTGGGTGATGGTTTTTGTTGCAGGGAACCACCATGTGCATGTGGAAGTTGTTTGGGCTCAGCAGCAGCCATCACGGGCAGATTTCAGTTTGGGGTTTGCAGAGTGTTAGCTTGGGTTGCAGTGCTTGAGTATTTCACATCCTGAATAATATTGGACTTTTGGTGGCATTCTTGGTTTTAGGACCTGACACTTGATAGACTGGTTGCTTAAAAAAAACCCAACAATTAAAAATAAAAAGTGACTGAGTGCATGCATGCACCCAGTGCTTTTTTGGAGCTGTAGGCTTGGCACCGTGTTTGCATCTGACACCTGTGTTTAATTCTGCATTGCTCGTTGGCAGGAGTGCCACGGGCTTTGTGCCTGGCGCGAGAGTGCTTCCTTTGGTCGCTGAATAAAAGAGCAGCATCAGCAAGAGTGGAAGTTTCATCTGGGTGGTTTTGGGGTGAAAGGTGGTGATAAGAAATCTGGCAGGAAGGAAGCGCAGTGCATGGTGAGAAGAGAGAAAGACCAGATGCTCAAAGTATGATACTTGGAGTTGGTGCAGCAGATACTCAGAGTGAGCAAAGTATGTCCTGGAGATGGTCTGCAGCCAGAAAACAGGGACAGCCTCTTGAAGCCAGGTCAGTGGTGCAGACCTGGCCCTGTCTCTTCAAGGCACTCATCCGGAGCATCATCTCCTCCATCAGGTGATGGAGGAGGTGCTGGAGCATGTGGTCTCCAGCAGGGATGGAAGGACAGGACTGGGCTGGGTCTGCTGGGTGGGCTCTGAAGGAGCCTCCCTTCCAAAGCAAGGAGGGGAGAAACAATATGGGAAAGCAAATATTTTCTGATAACGGTGAGCAACAGTACAGGCTTTTGTTCTCTGTCAATGGAAGGAAGTGGGAGAAACACGTAATGCATTTGATGCAGCCCAGGCCTTACTGCTGCAAAAGAGATTTAGTTCTCACCCTCCTGGTCCTAGGGGAGGATCTGGTGGGGAGATGTCCATAAGAAGATAGGCTGCTTGGAGCAGATGGGAAAGGTGCTGATGCTGTTCTTCTGCTGCTGTGCATCAGCAGGTGCTGAAGCAAGGTCTGTGACCAGTGAGCCAAGATGGGAATCCAGGTCCAGGCTTGCATGAGAGATGGGAACTGGGAGGATGAACTCCTTGGTTTGTACTTGGCCGGGACAAGACTGAAGCAACTGTGCTTTAAATGAAAGGGTAGGCTCACAGAGGCTCCTCCCTCCTCAGTGAACAGTTATAAAAGAACCAACTAGCTCTGATCTCTGCCCTCTGGAAAAATCCTTCCTGCTGAAGGACTTGATGTTTTGTGTAAAATAAAATGCAAAAAACCTCCCATGCAATTGCTATTCCAGTTTGAAGTCCTGTCTGAAGGCCTGCAGGCATGTTCTAACTCCAGCACGGATCTTATTCTTTGTGTTGGCCCCACTCTTTATTGGAAAAAAAAAAAAAAAGTGATGTCTTTATACCTTTCTTATCAAAACACCCTCTGCTGCCCTCAGATGCTTATTTATTGACAGCTTCCCTTTTCCAAGCTTTCTCTCACAGGGCTGAGTCCAGCTGCACTTCAGTAGCAGGCATTCAGCTCTCCCAGGTTTTGATCTTGGAACAGGAAGATTTCCATTTCCGAAGCTGCCGAGGAAATCATCATCCTGCTTGCAAATGTCTTTCGTAGCAGTTAACTGAAATCTTGTGTTTATAAGTGAACTGGTTTAAGTTGGCTCTTTGTTGGGTGAATGTCAAAATATTTTTAAGATGCATGTATCTTTCAGTTTCGAATGAACTGTTTTATTTATTCTTTAGCTGAGCATGTCTTCAGCTACGTAAGAACACATCTCGAAACACTGGTGGTTCTGGAGCTCTGTGTGTTTGCTTCCTGGGGAGAACAGCGTCTGTTGCTGCTTTTCTGGGCACAGGTCTCCATTGTGCCAAATGCTTGTGTTTATATCACTGCCACAGGCTCTCATCTACTGAAACTTCTCCCTCTGCTTTTTATCTCATCTGAGAAGGGGGTTTGTAATTTATTTCTTGCATGCATTCTGTCAGCTCCAGCTTTTCACTGGAAAAACCCTTCTCAAATATTTTCATTAATAGTCTTGAGCCTGCTGTGGTCCCCTTGGACTTGTTTTTGTCCCACTTCTGTTGCCCTGTGTTAGTCACATCAGAAATGCTGAGGACGTGGAAGCCAGTAATTGTAGGTAACAGATCCACTGTGGTTTTGAGCGTTGTTTTCCCTGAAGTTTAAGTTGCTTTCTCAGTACCCCAAGTGCCGAATGTGTGCTTGCGAGGGAAAAAGTGTCACTGGGGGCTTTGGGGTGAACATGGAGCTGGTGGAGGAGGGGGAAGACTCATTTTATCCCCCAAGCACAAGTGCAAAGGCACCAGCTGTTTGCAGCCACTGCACTGGGATCAGCGTAGCTTTGCTCAGACTGGCAACTCCCTGTGGTGGTGACTGGGAGATGTGCTCCATGCTAGCACAGGGTCGTGGTTGGTGGTGTGGGCTTGATCTGTGGTGTCAGGAGCACTGATTTGGCTGCTATTAATGGCTGGGAGCTGATGCTGCTGGTCACTGCCTGGTGTGGCAACTCACCAGCTCCCCGTGACCATCACTGGGGCTTTGCCAGTGGTCAGAAGATTCTCATCCTCTTCTATACTTATCTCTTACCAGTGTCCAGCACCAAACAGCCCAGCTCTGTTTCCACTGCTTCCCTGAGCACCAACACCTGAAGTCCAGAAGCTGTTACTGCAGTAATGTGGCTTACTCCAAACTATCAGAACCTTTTAATTTCTCCTAGGTGGGAAGCTGCACGTCTGTTTTCCAACCCCGTCAGTCTCAATGGGTCCGTTTTCAGTGTCAGGTTTAGCTTTACGTTGACCACAGCAAAGTGGTAACAGCCAAATACATTGTGAATGCTGTGATGTGTTTTAGAGCCTGGACCAAATGACACAGATGTTGACTTCAACACTTCAAAAAAGAAAACAAAACAAAAGAAACAAAACAAAACAAAAAAAAGAACAACAGAAAACAGAAAATAAGAACCCTTGGGTTATTTTTATGTTGACTTCTAAGCTGGCAAGCTGCTTTTAACTGGGTGTGTGTCCTACACAGCCATTGCTGTTTTGTAAGCAGAAGCATTACGTCTGCCTCAACTCTTTGCCTCCAGTTGGATTTTATAAACATGTTTTCCATGGAGGGAAGAGAGAACTTCTTGTGTGAATGATTTCCTCAAAGGGAACACGACCATTAAATTCTTGTGTTTATAAAAAATGTTGCTTTTGCGCGCACACACACACACAGAAAAAAAAGTCAAAAATTCCTGAGGCTGTTCAGTTGGGGCAATTTTAGGAGTTATCAACAAGGAAAAAGGAAGGGAAAGGTTATGTTGTAATTAAAAAAAGATTACTTTTGTATTCCATAAAAATTGTGTGTATCCTAACGCTGTCCTGCACGTGGCTGTAAAAGAGCTTTGGGAGAAATTTTCTTAGTACTTTGCAATGCCAGATCAAATTCTTCTTGTTTCCCTTAAGTTTTGTATTACTGGACATGCTTGCATGGGGCTTTGGTAGGAGAAAAGAAGTTAACAAGAGCTTTCCTGTTACCTTCAAACAGCATCTCTGGATGCTAATGCAAGTCTAAGGTACTGCCAGCAGAATGGTCAGGGAGTGTCCTCTGCAGAGGCTGCCAAACACAAATAACTTGCTGCATGGGGGTCTGTATTTGGAGGTGCCGTGAGCTGATTAAACTCATTACAGTGGTTGAAAGAATGCGGGTGGTTCTTGGAGAACCTCATGTAAAATACATATTTTCCTAGGGGATGGGCATTGGCTTGGGTCAGGGTCAGGATAACGGCTCAAGCTGCCTCCACTCCTAAAAATGGGGTGCAGTGTAGGTCTCACTTTAATTCAACTTAGATATTTGTAACAAACCATTCACCTCAGTGATTATTTTGGTCAAGTTTTCCATGACCAAGCTGTGTCTCGTCACTAGTGGATTTTTAACTTCCTACCCATTTATTTCCTTGGCTGTCCCAGTGACTTTATATAATGGTACGTTTGTTATTTCCTAATTTGTGTTTTAAAAAAGACGCCGTCCCCGTGCCAAGGCGAGCACAGGCTGTTGGCAACATGACAGCTTATTTTTGATCCTTGTTCCTTTGGGTTTGGTGAGTGACCACCGACTAGCTCCACAGTGCCCATCCTGTGTCCCAGGCAGGACTCTTGTCCTCATCCTGCTGCTTCGGGCGCGTGGTGGGTGTGGGTGGCCTCTAGCTGGAGGTGGCCACGAAGGCAAAGAGCAGGAGAAGTTTTAAATAGCAAAAGGAGATGCAGTGAGCCTTTTAGCTTGCCATGTGTATCTGGAGGTGAGAATGACCATGGGGGTGGTAAAAGGGAAGAGTAGCGTGTCCCGTGGTGTCCCTACATGGACCAAAAATACTAAAATGCAATATTTAGGGAGGAATGCATGTCCAAGTGGAGAATTACCATTGTTGTAGCTTCCCTTTAGTTTATGGTTAAAGAAATGTAAACCACTGTTCCAGTCTTAAGCAAACAGAAGCTGGTTCCTAAGCTCTGTGTTTATATCATTCCCTCCCAGGTCAGTGCATCACCCGAAAAAAGGGGATGGGGTTTGCTTTTCTGGCCTTTTTATGGAGGAAGGGGGGAACACAGAGAGAAAATGAGTCTTCAATTCCCAAAGCACCACATGGACTTCTGCATTTGAGTTTGTCAAGCCCTGTCCCAGGCTGCCCAGGGCAGGGGTGGAGTCCCCAGCCCTGGAGGGGTTTCAAAGCTGTGGAGATGTGGTGCTGAGGGACATGGTGTAGTGGTGACCATCTGGATATCTGCATGGGAAGTCCCTTCATCACCTGCCACCCTACCAGGCCAGAAAGTGGGCTAAAACACAGTCCCCTGCTGCAGACCAGGTGTTAGGTTGTGTCTGAGCTGAGCATCCCTGGATAAACCCCCTGGACAAACTGCTGTTGTGCAGCTGTGGAGGCACGCAGGCTGGTTTTCCAGTACCTGGCACATATGGTGGGATAGTTGTGGAATTCCTGCCCAGCTCCAAACAAAATTCTTATAATGAATTGTGTTTGTGCAAGTCCGTGCTGGGCTGGGCTGATGCTATGCGCTGGGTGGGAAGGAAAATCATCCTGAAAAACCCACTGAATCAACAAAACCCAAGCGTGACCTACACAAAGCAGTGCAGATGAGCGTACTTTTACCTGCCCCCACTGGGTGCCCTCCCGTTACAGCCCGTTCCCCACCAGGCTGGAACACTGCCTTGCTGCCTGCTCCCTGTCCTGCCGTCCCTCTGTGCGCACACTCCCGGCACTGGTGAAGGATGGTGCCTTTACTGGGCCAGAACTGGAGAACTCACCAACTTCTTATTTCCTTCACAGTGAGCCTGGGGGACAAGAGAGCCTGCGTGCCGATTGCCTCCCGCCTCGCCTCCCAGCTGCCCGCAGGGAGCTCTCCTGTGCTGGAGGAGCCAGGGGAGAGCAGCTCTGCCGAGCTGGGACAGCACGAGCGAGGCCAAAGGGCGTTGGGTTTGACCGTTGGGCTGCAGCGCTGCGGGTCCTCACCAGCCCCAGCAGAGACAACCAGCTCCTGCCAGGTAGATGCCCGCAGGGGAGAGGAGAGCTCCAGCTGAACGGATGCATCTCGGCACCTGATACCAGGCTCAGGTAAGGGCACGTTGCTAGAAGCTGGGTTGCTTCTTTCTCTGGACTTACAAACCGTCTCCAGAGAAGGTGCGAATCACCCCGAGAGCTGCTGTGTGCTGCAGGTACTCGTGCTAATAAACTGGCAGGATCTTGTCCGCGATGATGCTGGATGCTCTGGCTTGATGGGATATTGGTGGTGGAGTCAAAGCAAGCTGTAGTGGAGGTTCTTGCTTCGATGTTCCAGATGCCTCTGCTGAGGGAGGTGAGCAGTTTCAGATACAGTGCAGGTTTACCAAGACAGGAGCTCACGTGAGGGTTCTGTAACATAGCTGTGACTCATACAAAGTGATCTATGAGCAGTCCTCTTCAAAGACCCTGAGACAGTTTAAATACAGAATCATAAAATAGAATTGTTTCAGTTGGAAAAGACCTTTGAGTCCAACCATTAACCTAATACTGCCAATCTCACCACTAAGCCATGTCTGTCAGCACCACATCTGCATGTCTTTGAAACCCCTCCAGGGATGTGGTGACTCCACTGCTGCCCTGGGCAGCCTGGGCCAGGGCTTGACAGCCCTTTCAATGAAGAAGTTTTTCCTAATGTCCAACCTAAACCTCCCCTGTCACACCTTGAGGCTGTTTCCACTTGTCACTTCTTCCCTGAAAGAAGAGCCTGACCCCACCTGGCTCCAGCCTCCTGTCAGGGAGTTGTTGAGAGTGAGGAGGTCTCCCCTGAGCCTCCTTTTCTCCAGGCTGAACAACCCCAGGTCCCTCGGCCACTCCTCAGCAGACTTGTGCTCTAGGCCCTTCCCCAGCTCCATTGCCCTTCTCTGGCCACACTCTAGCCCCTCAATGTCCTTCTTGGAATGAGGGGCTCAAAACTGAACCCAGTATGACATAAACCTCCTTTCTATTGGTGTAGTGCTCCTTAAGCTCTGGAAAACAAAACAAAACAACAAAATCAAATGAGCTTGCTCGAGTGCTCTTGAGGTTTTGTTGTAGTCAAGGAAATAAACATGCAAACAGGATCTCCTGTGTTCTGGTTCATCCTGCTTGATAGTAATTTAATTCCTGAAGCCACAATTCACTTTGCAAGCACAAGTCTGATTTCCTTTGTGGTAGCGAGTACCGGATTTGGGCTAAGATTGGTGATGTGCAGTCCGGTGACGTGTTGTTTTGAAGCTGCTGCCTGGCCAGGGTGTTTTCAGTCTGGGTTTGTTAGTGGGAGTGGAGCTGCAGATGGGGATCAGCAGATGTCCTCAATGCAAATGCATCGAGTGCATTGTCCATTTTAGGATTGAAATTTGACATTCTAGTAAAAAATACTGCAGCAGCTGTGATGCCAGAGGTGGGGACTCTAGTCGGTCTTCTACCAAGACCTTGTGAGCAGCTTGACTTCCGCGTGGGAGCTGGGTCTAGTGCAGCAGAAGCTCTGCCTGCAGCCAGCAGCACGTGACCATCACTTCCTCCTGGGCACACAGCCCTGCCTGCCAGTGCCCTCCTGCCACAGCCTGCAGCTCCTCCTGGATGTCTTGGGAACCTCTGAGGTTTCCTCAGGCCATGACAATGTAGCTGAAGCAGACCCAAAGCCATGCTCATTTTGACTGTGCTTGGTAGGTACGTGCGGTGGTGCAACCCCATGGCTTTGCTTTTGGAAGGCTTTGAGCACGTGGGAGAAGATCCTCTGAGCACAGCTCCCCTTGACTCACAGCTCCTGACTGCCCCCAAAACTACACTAAGTGACCAGCATGGGGACTTCGCTGCAAGCTGGTGGCTGGCACGGTTTGCAGCATGTCAAGGTGCCTGTTTCATGCACTTCAAAAAAACCCCAGTAGGCGTTATTCAACTTTATGCAGCTTTGCAAGCCGAGAGCTGCACAGCTTCGTGTGGCTGCGCTCATTCCAGGGTGTCCAGTAGCTTCCCAGGTGAGAACAGTTCTAAGCCGGGAAGAGGTACAGACTGCAGGTGCAGGTGACAGGGTCTTGCTGCTTAGTAACTGTTGTGTGAGCTTTTTCACTTGCACAGATGTGTAAGCATCCTTTAAGGTAACACTGCAGGCTTATACTGTAGACAGCTAAAGGTATGAAACGCTGGTTAAAATGCCCTTTTAAAATAGAACGTGAAACAGGAACGGCAACGTGCAGAGTTCCAGCAGTGGTGGATGTGGTTGTAGTAACTACGTACCTCTTTTACTTTATTCCACAGCAGTAGTTTCAGTCTGATACAGGTCAGGGGTGTTTAAGTACCACGTGTCTGTTTTTCCTCCTACCATCAGGCTCTGTTAGTAGTTATCTGGGCACATTCTGGACTCCCAACATACCCTCACCTAAACTCTTTTCTCCTTTTTTCAATGACCTTCTGCTCTGAAGAGCATGCAGAAAAAAAATCATGGATGTTTCCATGGGTTTGGGTGTAGCTGGACAGGAGAACCGTACAGTGCTGTGGGGAGGTTACTGAAGCAAAAATGCCAGTCTTACTAGTTTTGCTCTGGAGGTGGAGCATGCCGAGGAGGGGTGCAGGCAGTTGAGGTGACTCAGCTCAGGGGAGGTAACTGTTCAGATTTTGTAACTCTGCTGTATTTGGCTGCGTGCCTGCATTGTCCTTGCCTTTAATCCCCTCAAACTGGTGGGGAATGGAGAAATAAACCGTAGAGTCTGTAATCTCAGGTGGCTTCAGGAGATACTTTTCACAGTATAAAATAATTAAAAAATGGGTTCTAGAATATCCCCAAATCTAGCCTGAGGTTGAGGACTTGATGCTATGCTGTACTTCCTAAAAAGAGGAAATTTTACTGATATTTTCTTTTCAAAAGCCCTTCTGCCAAGTGACACTGGATCTTCAGTTCCCCTTGCAGCAAAGTGGTGAAGTCAAGCAATACGGCCCAATGCTGGTGGGGCCTGACAGGATAAAACCCGTGTAAAACCAGTACAAAAGCATGTAAAACTTTTGTACTTTCCTAGTAAGAAGGCTTGAGGAGACTGATAATTCAGAAGCTTTGTCTTAGATGGGTTCCTTGCTAGCATCACCACAGCCTCTCTGGGAAACTGCTTTCTGGCCAAGGTCCCAACAGCAGAACTGCTTTGTCAGGAGAGCTCAGGAGAGTCAGATCTGGAATCACAGTTGCAGTGAATTTCTAGGAGGACATCTCAAGAACATGCTGATGTGGAGGCACCTGCAGCCCTGTGCAGGGCCCATCAGCTGAGCCCTTGATGCATCAGCTCCAATCCTTAGACCACATCCATTTATGTTTCAAATGGATTCAGTTCTGTGGATGTGTCTCATATCCTGGTGGGGTTTAATGGAAGTTTATCCTTCTTTCATATAAATTGGGAGTTGCAGGGAGGAGGACCTGGTGGTGAGCTGCAGATGTGGCCTTGGCAAGCAACCTTTCTGGAAAGGGTTGGCAGTGGCCATGTCTTCTGCAGGTACTGGCACAGAGGGCGAGAACCAGGCAAAGTGGTCGCTAATGGGTTTACAGGCAGCAGATGTGTTGTGGTTGGGGATGACAGGGGACATGTTTGTCCCCAGGCTGTGGCATGGGCAGCGCTGCCACCAAGCCATGGGAAACACTCAGTTCCTCTTCCGCGCAGCAAGCTGGGCTGCAACAAAGAGCTTAGGTGAGAGGTTCCTGTGCTCCTGACCAAGCTGGTCCCAGCGGGTTCCACCCCATGTGGGGCTGCAGGAGTGCACCAGATCTTGCTGGAAAATGATGGGACTTTTGGAGGAGGATTCTATCAGCAAGTCTGATTTAGAGATAGCAATTTTTGCATCAAGTCCTAGATTTTTGATGCAGACGTCTTTCCACTGCCAATCCTTGAGATCCCAGCTGGTGAATTAATTTCAGGAAAGTTGTTCTCCTCCAAAATGTGGGTATTTTCTTTCAGGTTTGTGGATGGCCAGACAGCGTTTAGTGTGGGTGGGCAGGAACATGTGGGTTCATTAAGCATCTTTAGGTGTACTGTTGCTGGGATTCATTTTTACTTCCTTAAATTGTAATTTGGAAGCCACAAGTTTTAGTGCAAGATCACAGATTGTGGGGTTTTTCAACTTATTTTTATGAAGAGGAACTTGCCAGTATTTTTGTTTGCCAGCTGAATTTAAGTGTGCATGGATTGGGGCTTTCTGTTGCTTATATCCTAGTAAATTTATCTAATGCCATTCTCATGTTGTTCACATTTCTTACAATTCCTGTTTATAGCTTCTTCACCTTGTGTGTTTGTCATGGAAATAAACCTCTGTTTGCTGGGAAAATACAGTACTCTCTGGGGAATAGTCAGTAGCAGGCTTGAGTAAATGGGGTATTAAAAAAAAGAGTTCTTCAGTCTTATATATGTATATGGAGAAGTGTAGCAGGTGTGGGCTGCACCTATTATAAGGCAGCCTATTTAGATCAGGGCAGAACAATGAGTTTCATCAGACCCTCCAGAAAATAAATATCTCAATAGTTTTCTTATATACAAGGTGTCATTTCCCTCAAGGAAATGCTATAATTTCATGGTGTTAAACTACTTTGGAGTTTATGTATGTGCAGAATTAAATGATAATATCCATATTCAGTGTCTATATTCAACATAGGCTGGCATGGAGATGAGCTGCATTCCCTTCCTTCTCCAGAGGACTTTGAAAAGCACCTGGTTGAGCACAGCCATCACCCTTGTGCTCTGAAAAACAGCAGTCAAAGTGGTCAGACTCCGAGGCTGTTCACTTGCAGCCACTTGCCACCCCCAGCCCTCCTGCTGCCATCGACTGTCTTCTCTGCTTTCAAGTTTTTTTCCTAAATTTGGACTTTTTGTGCTGTTATAAGTAGAAAGAAAAAACAAATGTGCATATTCCGGGCATGAGATGCAAAACTGGCTCCTTCACACCAGTCTGGTGTCCCTGGCTGCAGAGAGGCTTTTGCAGAAGCGTGTGCCAAAATAGACATGGTCTTGCTGCTGTCTTCTGCTGTGCAAACCTTCCCATGTCCCCAGGTCACTCTGCCTTTGGTTATTCTATTACAGAGTGTGGTCAGAGACGTTCAGAAGAACTTCCACTTCATAAATGTCTTCAAAAATTGCCCATTTAATTTGACACGTATGGTTTATTTTTTTCTCTCCAGCTTGCAGAATATTTGTATTTTTAGAAACACGGACAGGACCTTATTTGAATTCTTTAGCCCCATAACAACCAAAAAACAACGTCAGAAGTGGGGGAGTGAATTTGTCCTCGAGTTAAACTTGCAGGAGAAAAAGGATGAGACAGTTGCTCAGACCTTCCTGCTTTGAAAAATGAAGCTGTGATTAACATGTATTGAGCAAAGTTCATAGCAACATTCAAAGCAAGAACTGCAGCTTGGAAAAATAAGAGAACAAAATACACTCTAATATGTCTATCCTTGCTCTGTTTTGGTTGTGGAGTCAACGATGGGGAAAGATGCAGGATTGGGTGTTCCTGACATGAATTTAAAGAGTTTGAATGTGACATATAGATTGTGACAGGGCAGTGAGCAGGTTGCATTAAGGAGTTGGTAAGATGAGACAGATGCTTATGGATATCTGAAGGTGCAGAGAAGTGGACTGAGCTTTGTAGAGCACCGATGCTTTTGCTTATCACCTACCCCTTTTCTTTCTTTGTATTGCTCTTTTTTTTTTTTTCCCCAGAAGCAAAATCCCCATTCTTCAGATGATCCCCGGTGCAGTGCTTTTGGCTGCTCTGGCTTGTCCAGTGCCAAGTGCTGCCCATGATGCTGGGGCAGCATGTCCTACAAGAACCCTTCAGGTTCCTCTTGAAGGGAGGTCAGGATGGCTCCTCTCTCCTTAGAGAGCTGCAGTGACAGCTTGGAGTAAACTGGGAACAGCTATTGCACAGTGTTTTATCAGTGGCTACCTACCCTTCTCTTCTCTGCAAGGAGGTGGTCACCAGTGCTTTGGGAAAGGACCACATAGCAGCAATGAAGGAATTCAGGCTTTAGATGCAACACAGGAGCCAACCTGCTCTTTTTTATTTTCAAAAGGCTTTTCAAAATTTTGTAATTTCTTGTGGGAGGCTTGCAAGTCTGTTCTGTGAGGGGGATCTCAGATGCTCCAGGGAGCTCCATTCAAACCCTACAAGAAACCTCTGGACTGTGTTATTGAAGGTGCTTGGCATTTCAGATGTTCTTGGTAAATCACTGGATCACTCAAAAGGCCACAGTGGCTCTTAAGAGGTTATTTTTGCAATGCTGCTGCATCTTTTCATGGCAGGCAAAATAGGCAAAACCTCTTCAGAGCTGGTGGAATGCCATCTGCCTCTGCAGCAAGCCATCTAAGAGACTTCTGAGCCTTTTAAGCGTTCAGAAACTTCTCCCAGTGCTAAGCTGCTTGCAACTGTGGACTAAAATGATTTTACCTTGCCATTCTTGAAATGCATCACATCTACCTGGGACCTGTGATGAATCAGCAGGACTGAAGGATGGAGCCTTCAGCCTATAGGTCATAACACAGCAGGACTTCTCAATGCTTATCCTCTCTGCTCTGAGCAGGGTTTGTAATTCATAGTAGAAGTGTGAGGAAAAAAAAAAAAGTTTAAAAAAAAAAGCCTGTAAATAAAAAGGAAAAAAAAAAACAAACAAGCCACCACTGGGGACTGTGATTCGTTGGGGATCTGTCTACCTGTGTTTTCTTCCCAGTGTGTTAGATCAAGCTTTTCCTTTGGTGAACAGTGAGAAACTAGTTATGGCTTGACAGGAAGGATGCTCCTTTGGGCTTCTAGAAGACAATGCTCAGGTTCTGTTTGGCACAGGAAGTTATCTTGCTTGTATGTATGTGTATGGGACAGAGCCAAGCAGTGGGCACAGACCTCGGGGAGCTAGACTGGGTCTCAGTCAAGACCAAGACTGGTCTATCTCAGAGTAGATGGGGACTGTCTGATCACCTTGCTGCTGTGTTGGTTTTCTTCTGGGGCTGTGTATACATGGTGATCATCTAGAGGCCAATTTACTTGTTGCACACACACTGCAGCAGGCAAAAACTTCTCCTTTTAGCTTCATGTGCCTTTGGATGCTCCTGCAGAACATCTCAGGGCTTCACGTCCCTCGCCGGGGCAGGAATGTGGTGCTTTGCTGTCATCCACACAAACGCTGTGCTAGTGTGTGACCTGTGCAGGGCGAGGGCTCTGGGGCTGGTTTGCACATCTTCATTTAAAACCACGATGTCTTTCATACAGACAAGGCTTTCTGTGCAGAGAGCAGGGAGCTCGCAGTCCCGTGGCGTCCGGGCGAACTCCGAGCACACTTAGTAGAGGGCTTTTCAGCCTCAGCCTAATTTTAGCTATGGGATATGGCTGGGACCTAAAGTTGTCAGCAAAGGCTTTTTTCTATTAGCACTTCCTTAAAATATTCCCCATGCCGAGTACACGTTTACTTACCTCCTTTCCCCCCCGCTTTATTTTTTTTTGTCTTTTTGCCTTACAGCTTCTGACATGAAGAAAGATATAGAGTCTTTAATAGCCCAGGAAAAAGCGGAAATCGTTGCCAAGTATGAGAAGGTACCAACCTTGTGTTTCTTCCCAATAAGCTGGCTAAGGCTGAAGCTGTCTAATTCAGGAATGCTTCAGACAAGAACCTTCCCATCCGTGCAGGCATCGCCCCAGTAACCCTCATGCTACCAGGCTTCGTGCCAACTCTGCTTGTGCATCCTTTCTCACCACATCCCCTCTCGCCACGTCCCCAGAGTT
The DNA here is from genome assembly GCA_024605025.1 of Megaceryle maxima. NCBI lineage: Eukaryota > Metazoa > Chordata > Aves > Coraciiformes > Cerylidae > Megaceryle > Megaceryle maxima. The sequence goes on from JANHGN010016752.1 coordinate 21,517, forward strand.
CCCTGTGGATCCCATGTGTGCTCAGCACAGATACCAAAAGCTCCTGGACTTTGAGTGCTTCAGTGCTCCCTTCGCACAGGGGTGACTTGTGCCTGACTGGTTTCTCTGGTGTACAGCCCTTCCCAGCCCATAGCAGAATTGCACTGGGGATGCTGGACAGGCTGAACTTGTGCATTTTTCTCTTGGCTGTGTTAGACTTGTCCCTTTAGAGCAGGTTCTGGTCTCTTGGCAATATCCCTTCTAGTGTGCGGGGAGGGGAGGATATAGGCACTGGGTGCAGCATGCAGGTGCTGTGGCATTGCCAGGGCCAGCTCACCAGTGTCCTTTCTGCTTTCAGGGCAGGCAGGAAGGAGCCCAGATTGACCCGTGGGAAGATGCTGATTTCACCCTCTATAAAGTTACAGACCGGTTTGGATTCCTGCAGTAAGTCCCCCTGTCTTCTCTGACTTACATGTCTGTGTGGACCACACATCTGCACCAAGCGTGGCACACCCAGCAGCTTTCCTATAAACCTCTCTGTGGCTTGGCTTGATCAATCCCAAACGCAGAAGGAAAGGCTAAATGTGCCTCCTCCCTCAAAGGTCTGATGCTTTGAATCAGCTGCAAGGCAAGGCTGGTGCCCCAGTGCCTCTGTGGAGGCCTGTGGTGTGTCATAGAAGGAGAGGCTCTTCCATTTGTACCTGATGATTCAGGGAGATGCAGGAAGAGACGAGACAAGATATCTGATCATTCATGGTTCTCTTAGGAAATTCCCATCCTAAGCAAGGTGCAGATGAATCAATGCACACCCTGTGCCTGGGGAGAATGCTTAAAAGAACTATTTTTATTCCAAACCCAAACAAAAAGTTAAAATAGTAGGTGTTTTATGTGCAGGAGGGAGCACACAAATGCAATTGCTGCCCAGAAATCCCACCCCGTCCTCTTTTAATTGCTGATCAAGTGTGTATTTAAGAGGAACTTTATGCCCAGGATTTCCAGCAATGCCCAGTTCTTGATTACCCCCCAACAGCTTCCCTAGGGTTCTGGGGTTTTGGTTGGTGCTTCCTCTGCCTCTTCCTCATCAGGGACAGCTGTAGGAAAGGCATAAGTCCTCGAGCCATATCTCTTAAGGTGCCCGAGGTGGTCCCCAAGCTGCAGCACCCTACATTCCTCTGCACCTTTTCTTGCCCAGAGAATAACCAGTGACCCCTTGCTTTTCCAGCGAGCAGGAGCTGCCGACCCGCACTGCCTTGGAGGAGAAGGTGAGAGCTGCCAGCTCTGTCATCATGGGTGTCAGTTCCTAGTCACACCGGTTGGGGAGGGGATGGTTTTTGAGGAAACAAATATGCAAGAGAGAGTAGAGCAGACAGCCAGTGATGCTGGTCACTGCTGCTTGTGCAGAGCAGGGAACTCTGCACAATGCCTGGCTGATGGAGCTTTTATTTTGCTGGGTCAGAATCAAAGAGCCATAGAATAGTTTGGGCTGGAAGGGACCTTTAAAGGTCATCTAGTCCAACCCCACTACAGGGAGCAGGGACATCTGTGACTAGAGAAGGTTGCTCAGAACCCTGTCCAATATGACCTGGAATGGTTCCAGGGATGGGGCATCGACCACATCTCTGGAGAACCTGGCCCAGGGTCTCACCACCCTCAGCACCAAAAATTTCTTCCTTCTCTCCAGTCTAAATCTCCCTCTCTTAGTTTAAAACCATCACCCCTTAGCAGGCCCTGCTAAAATGTCTGTTCCTGTCTTTCTTATAGGGACCAGCAGGGGCCTTATGGGTGAGGCATCTCCTCTCCTCCATGCCGCACTGAAATCACACCTTTTAATACAATTTTGGGCTTTTCCCTCTGCTTTGGCACAGTGCTCAGCAGCTGCAGCTTGACAAGGGGACTGCATGTGGGGGAAAGCAGTGGAGGTTGTAGGTGATAGTCATCTCCATCCTCATCTCCCTTTAGGTGGGACCATGTCCTCTGTTAACATCCTGCTGTCTGGGATGAAATAGCATCTTGTGTTTGCCCATCTCATACAATGATAGGATTCGAGGCTAGCTGAACCTGCAGACGTTTTTGTTGTCAAGGAATGAATACTTCTCTTGGAAATGCTTTCTCTATGTCAGGCCTGTGTCTCCTCATTTTTACCAGCACTGCTTTAATGACCACAGGTTGAAATTACCAGTTCCTGCAAGCACCCATGGATTATTCCCATCCCTGATGCGAGGTCTTTGAATAGACATTAAAACCTAAAGAGAATATAGTTTTGTGTTTTCAGGAGGTACCTTCTGGGGCGCTTTTTCTTAAATTTGTCTTGTCTTTTTCCCCCTTGTACCAGCAAAAACAGCAGGAAATCGAACGTGTGGACAAGTGGCTAAAGATGCTGAAGAAATGGGGCAAATACAGGAACACTGACAAGGTAAGGAGGAAAAGAAAGAGCGTGTATCCAGAGGGACAGGAGTGGTGCATCCTTCCTATGAGTAAGGCTTTTGAGAAGTGGATAGAGAAACCAGAAATCACTGGGAGATAGTGCCTAATTCTGCCCACTAGTCTTTAATGGTTTAAATCTTCCCTTGAAGTTGCTGGGTTAGCAGTCAGGGGAAAGGTCCTGTGAATTGTCCCAGGGTGGAGAACTATTTGTTAAGGACATCACTGTGCCTGTGAGAAGCCCCTTAGGTGGTGTTAGATTGTGTGCACCCATCTGTGGAAATCAAGGATGGTGACACCACCTTTGCATCTTGGCTTTGGTCTTCAGAATAAACTGCACCAAGCGTCGCTGCAAAAACGAGTTGGTTTTAATAAATAATATTTGTAACACATTCTATTGCAAACCTCTTGAAACAATAACCCCCCCCCCTTGAATCTAATGACAGGACTCTTGATGGGTAAGGAGAGGAGCTTTATGCCTGAGCTGCTCTGCTTATGGCACTGGACAGGAGAGGGCTGCAGCCCAGTGTCACCTGCTCGCCATGGGCTCTGCACCTTTCCTGTTTGCAAGAGGAGCAGGGCCTTTGGCTGCGTTGGATCTGGGTCCTGATAAGAGTCTTAGGAGGAACTTGAGTCAATTAAAGGAGGATTCTGCATAAGCTGCATGGTGGACACTGAGCAGTGTCCCCCTTGCCTGGCCACCCTGAGCGATGTCAGGTTCTTCCAGACAAAGACCATCCAGGGTCTCATCCTTTTTGAAAAAAAAAAAACAACCAATAAACCAACAAAATCTTATTTTCATTACAGCGGGGCTGGGGTGGAGATGGGCTTGGGGTTTTAGAATCCCTCTGTTCATGTCAGGGTGGTTCTAATTATTTTGTTCGTTGGTGCTGCTTCCATGGGCAAAAGCAGCAGCTCTCCCGTGGCTTTGGTTTTTCTAATTAGAAGTGAGCACTAATTGGTTAGTGGCCTTGTGGGTAAAACACCGGATTTCAGTAGAGCACAGGGAATTCCTTCAGGTGCTGGGGGGTGTTTGGGCTGGGTAATGACGGGTGGTTTTTAGCACGCCTGGGCATTTCTGGATCAGTTGGTGGGGCCAGACAGGGTTGGGGGTGAGGGGTGCGGAGCAGGAGCAATCCCTGGCTGTCTTTGGGATTCACCCCAATAATTGGTGGGTGTGTTAAGCCGACGCTGCTCAGGTCTGCTGGGCGGTCAGGGGCTAGATCGGCAAGTGCGTTTTGAGGGTCTTTGGGTCAGACAATCACAGAGCTCTTGTAATGGAATAAATGATGTTATTTATAACAGCCTGTAAATGGTTCTTGGGCACAGATGCAGCATTGTCCCTGTGCTGGGGGACTGGAAATGGCTGTCCCTGCTCCCAGCAAACTGGGAAGCAGTGCTTGGCCCCAGGCAGGGGAGGAGCAGTCTGGTGACCCCGGGGAGTAAAAAGGAGCTTTGGTTTCAGTCCCGACCCGCCTAACCCCCGCTGCCTTGCACCAGCGCAGGCAGGAAGTGCCTGTGCATCGGAGCAACCAGGCAGCGTGAAGGGCAAAGACCCTGAGAGGCACGGAATAAGTACTCTAAAAATAATAAAATAAATAAAAAGAAAAATATATTATATCCTTCACCTGGATGTACAGCTTTTGTGTCAGGAAACTACTCAGAGGTTGCTGCTGCCAGGGCTGGATGCAGCTCAGATGTGGCATTTCAAGGACCTTATGCTGGGATCACAGTCATGCCTTTCAGATGGTTGTGGGTTTTTTCCAGCTAAAGTAAACGTGACAAGCCTTTGATCTGATTTCTGTAAAGCAGAGTGGGTTGGGTTTGTTCCTTCTCTGAGTGTTCAGGCTGTCACATCTGCCTCGCACATTTCCTTGGGTTTGTTTTCACCGCTGCCAATGTGATGGAAGCCCAAGTGTCACAAGACAGCAGCTCTGTGTTATTTTAATAAAGACTAGGATGTCATCTTTGAAAAAAACCTCTACCTCTTACTGAAGACAGGAGCCTGCCCTTTTATGCTTATTGTGATAGACTGTACTTTATTGGGGGGGGGGGGAAACACAACACACGACAGGGGCACGACTTGTTGCAGGAACACCAGGCAGCTTCACAGGGAGGCTGTCCTGACTTTGGCTCTGCTTGAATAGTGTAGAAACCTGTCTTGTTTTCCAGGCTGGGCCAACCTTTTGAGTCCCAGTTCATGTGCTGGAGCTGGCAGACAGCTGACCATGTCGAGTGCTTGAAGGACTCCTGGCTTATCAAGCAGACTGTTGTGTTTCGCAGCATCTTAGGGACTTAGGTTGTTGTCTCAACTTCTGTGTTGTGAGATGTTAGCAGGAAGAGGGAGGTTGTGTACCCGTCCAGGGTTCTGGCCCCAGAGTAACCACTCAGCAGGAGGTGAGAGAGCAGCTTTTTCAGGCTCCTGGCACAAGCCAGAGAGTGGCAAGTTTTGCTTTCTCTTCCCCTACCTGCTGCCACTGTGCACCCCTGCGTGCTGAGCCCGGCTGGTGTGGCTGTTGCAGGTTGTAGGAAAGGCTGGAAACACCCTTCAGGAAGAAGGTCTTTTCAGGCCCTAGCCCAGGATGGTCCAGCTATGCTGAAAATTATTCCTGGCATAGCCTGTTTCAGAATGAGCAACAAATAGGATTATCTTAAAGTGATGACCTGGGGTTCCCTGTGCTCACCACTGCATCACACCTGTCTCCACCTCTGCTCTAAACACAGTTTGTAGCAATCTGCTTGAATTTCAGCAGCAGCAACAACAACAGAGTGACACAATTTCCTTGCCTGGATGGGGTTTAGATGGGTGAAATGGTGCATTTTCCTGGCCATGCTTCCATGAGGAAAAAGGTACGAAAATAAAGGAATCCATGCAATGGACTTTGCAGAACTAAGATGGGTCAAATCTGCAAAGAAATGCTCAATTGTGTGCCTTGGGGTGGCCCAGGTGGTCTATGTCCTCTTTGCTGCTATTTTAAATCCAAGTTTAAAGCCCAACCTGGCTCTGCTCAGGAAGGTTAGGGAATGGTTGGTGCCATGTACCAATCTGCACAGTTCAGGCAGCACAGTTTTGTAGAGGAGGTTAAAAAAAGAGGCTGTGCTGCACGCGCTGATCATTTATTCATTGTAGCCCTGAAATAAGTGGATTTCAGGCAGAAATATCAGCCCTAGGAAGGGGATATGACCTCTGCATCATTTACTGGCCACGTGGGATGGGACCTTTAGAGTGGGATGTCTCATGGCAGAGACGTCTGGTTTGCAGGCAAAGCCCGTCTTTGTGTGCGGGGGTGGCCGTGTCCCCACTAAGGTCACCGGAGTGCAGGGCGCTTAATCCAGCGCGTGCCAGCAAAACGGCTTAGGATGAATCGGGGATCTGTGTTGACTGACACGGCCCCCCCCCAAGAGCCAATAATCTGCTAACGCAGGGGAGAGCCAGCAGACGTTCGTCATGGCCGGGTCGGCTCAAGTCAGGTCTCCTGCCTGCAAATGCCAAGGGAAAGAAAGGGGGTTGTGCCAGGGAGCTGCTGGGTGAGTTCTGCTTCTGGGCTTTACCATTTTGGAAAGGCAGGTGGCATTTTTCTCTCCTCCAGAGGCAGCTCTGCTAATAAATGTAAATGCCCACCCGCAACACAACAGCTTTGGGATTTAAATTTGCCCCTGCTTTGCTGCTGAAGGCTCTGCAGACCTGCTGGCATCCTGTCCAGCATTGCTAAGGTTCCCGCTGCAGGGACAACAGCTGAGTTGGGAGCAACCATTATCCATATGGAAAGAAAACCATGTGCAGCTATTTCTGGGCCACTAAGTGTCTTGCATGGCCACATTGTGTTGGAGATGTATGGTGGGTATATGGAGAGGCTTCACAGGGAAATCACTATGCATAGCCAAAAGATAGGCTGTTTTCCTTCAGTCTCTTCCTGGTGGACCATGCACGTGGCTGAGAAGCTAACAGTGATGGGGTCCAAAGTTGCCATCACCTGCTGCCTTCTATCCATTGGTTCATCCCAGCGGAAATGCCGCATGTAATGATAACTTCCCTGTTTTCCTCCAAACTTCATGAGGAAGAAAAATTGCTTATTTTCCTCCTGTGACTCAGAGCTCTGAGGTTTTATCACTTTCACATCTGGAGGTGGTGGGAGGAGGAAAGCACTTGGATAAATAACAGGGAGGCATTTCAGTTCAGTTCCATCTCAGCATGTTTTGTAACTCCCCTGCTCCCGCCACGCTCTCATGCGGAGAAAATCATTAGAGACGTTTACAATATGCCAGTGAGGGTTCACTCAGTGAAGTACAACAATACCAGCTTGGGGAATTCAAAACAAAGTATTTTCTTCCCACAGAGCTGAGCATCATCTTCTACCTCAGCAGCTGTCAGTCAGTCCCTCTTAATCCGTTGGAAAGAAATAGTATTTTCTGAATTGGTGATTTTATCTGAATTGGTACCTACGCCAGTTCCTTGATCCCATCTCAGTTTTTCCTTTGTGAAGTCATGACCATGTGCAGGACCCAGGCTTTCCTGGGCACCCTACCAGTACCACTGTGGGGACGTGGCTCATCTAACCCCTGTTGCTTTGTGTCTCCTGATGCGTTGTGCTTCTTTCGTCCTGATTTAATGACTCTTGGGGAATGGGAATCTCTTCCCTTGATCTTTCAGCCGTGGGGATGAAGCTGACTGGTGTGGTGTAAAGGTTTGCTGTCCTCCAGAACGCCTCTTCATGTGAGTGCAGAATTAGCTCCCCTGGGTGTGCAGATGATGAGTTAGTGATGCCCCACTTAAAATGCAGGCTGCTGTGTAATAGGATGGTGGCCTTCCGTGGGCACATCTTGGTAGTGAGGTGCTTTGTAGGGAGCAACTCCTGTTCGGGGCATACAGAGGGGAGGACAGGATCTTGCAAAAGGTTTCTGTAGTGTATGCTCCTGGCTGTGCATTGGACCTTCAAAGCAGGTGCTAAGCAACACCTGGGGCAGGGCAAGCATTTGGCATTTGCAGAGAATGGGGATTTAAATGTTGAATGTCCGTTGCTCTTAGAGGACCAGGATTTGTTACACTGACACTTTCTGTGTCAGCAGAAATGCTGAAATATTTACCCTAATGAGGAGAGAAGTGTTCTAACACACATCTAGCTCTCCTAGCACCGCATGGTGCTCTTGGCCTTGTTACACAGCAATTTTATGTACTTATTTTGACTGGGATAGTGGTGTTATTTCTTTGCTGTCCCCGTGGCTGTCTCTGTGCACCACACCTCCTGTCCTGTCTCCTGCTGGGATAAGAGCTGTGCTCATTGTGGTTCACACTGTGCCATGTGGAGCTACTGGAGTGGAGAGCATGGCTCTGTGCATGGCTCTGGGCTCTCAGAGGCTGCAAGCCCAGGTTTGCCTGCAGCACAGTGCCCTGGTTGTGGTCTTTAGAACCTTGTGTATAGGCAGGTGTTAAAAAGTCAAGTGAAAAAGCTGATGATGCAAGATCATAGAATGATTTGGGATAGAAGGGACCTTAAAGATCGCCTAGTTGCAACCCCTCTGCCATGGTCAGGGAAACTTCCCACTAGACCAGGTTGCTCAAAGCCCCATCCAACCTGGGCTTGAACACATCCAGTGATGGAGCATCCACAGCTTCCCTGGGCAACCTGTGCCAGTCTCTCACCACACTCAGAGTAAAGAAATTCTCTTAATATCTAATCTAAATCTCCCCTCTTCCAGTTTGAAGCCATCACCCCTTGTTCTGTCACTACAAACCCTCGTAAAAGTCCTTCCCCATCTTTTTTGTAGACCATTTCTTGAGATGGGTCAGAAGGGAGAGGTAACAGGAGCAGATATTCATCTTGGTCTAAGAAAGGCAAAGATAAAGTGGCAGGGCCACATCCAGAAAACCTCCTGCTAGGATCTTGATGCTTCCCTGTGAGTCACAGCCCTTCCCTTTCATCAGCCTGAAATGTGTGAAGCAGAACACCCTGTGGAAGAAGAGGGAATTTGGATGAGGATGGATGCGTTAGTACTAGGTAATGCCAGTAGCTCCAGTTGACTGCCTGGCTGAGCACTGTCCTGCTCAGCCCTGAGGTCATTCCCATGACCAGGAATCCAGCACCTCTGTCCCTTCCCAAGGAATTGCCCAGCCCCAGAGGATTGACGTGTTTGCAGGGTAAATCCTCTCCACAGCTGGAGCTTGGGCATGTGCAGCAGGTCACAGTTGGCTCTGTAGTGCAGCTGCAAGGACTTTCATGGGTGGAATGAGTGAAAGGGTGAAAAATAATCAGAAATGAGGTGCTTTTTTTCTTTTTTCTTTCTTTTTACAAAGTTTTTTCTCTTAATGGGAGAAGTCAAGGATGGAACAAAAGTTGGGGTTTTTTTCTGTTATCCATTGAAATTTAATGGTCTTTTTGGAGCGAGAGGTCTTCATGACAAGAAAAAAGGGAAGAGGTGTCTGTGAGATGAAGTGAGCGGGGGGGGTGGGAGGAAGGACACAGGCATGTTTGTCCCCAATCCCCATCTTTGCTTGAGTACAACCCTCCACATTCAGGGCAGAGCCTTTGGTGTAACCCACAATCTCCTTTGCCACTTGTCAAGCCATGAGAGTTGCTGTGGTCACATCCCCGTCTCTTTCCTGGTAAGGGCTCTCCTCTCCAAGGGGAAATGTTTTTTTCCTCTGAGTCCCTGAGGATCCAGGTGAGAACAGCTATGCCAGGTCAGATCAAAGGCTTCAAAGCCAAGGGTGCTTGGTTCTTTGGAGAGGAGTCCAAGATGTGCTGGTGTGCACAGAATGTTACTGCTGTGAAGCACCTGAGATATCTCCACGAATAAAGGAAATGATCCATGCCCAACTCTTCCAGTAAGGTTAAAAGCCTGAGACATGGCTGGATTTTGACTGAGTAGGTGTCTTCAGTGGATGCAGGTGCTCAGCTCATCCATCAGATTGGAGATGGCCTCTCTGTGCCAGCACAGGCAGAGGAAGCGATGAGTTGGGGTTTCCACATTGATAGAATCATAGAATAGTTTCAGCTGGAAGAGACCTTCAAGATCATCAAGTCCAACCTTATTCCTAGCCCTATCAAAACCACTAAACCATGTCCCTAAACACAACAATGGCTGGTGGTCTGCAGCAGCAAACCATGGAGCAAATCTGTTCTGCCACCAGCAGCGCTTGCTAACCTTGCACGTGTTTCCCTCTCCACAGATGTGCCGGCGAGTGTACAAAGGGATCCCGCTTCAGGTGCGAGGCCAGGTCTGGTCACTTCTGCTGGACGTTGAGAAGATGAAGAAGGAGAATGATGGAATATATGAGGTGCGGGCTCTTGCTGTCAAAGGCAATGAGAGCTGGGTGATGGCGAGGATGGTGTGGTGGGGCTTCACCAGCTGGGACAAGTCTCACCTGTGGTGGTTGCACAGGCAGGAGGGAAATGGGGGTTCCTACAGGATGCTTTAAGGGGTGGGGGGCACTCAGCCTCGCATCCTCCCTCGCAGAGCAGCGGTGTGCTGAGCACCCCACGACGTGCTGGTGGTGGGGCCCAATTCTGTCTGAACTGCTGCAACCTCTGAGAAGGAAAGGCTTAAAATGAGCGAGGACTGAAAAAGTGAAGGGTGTAAACTTTCTCTGTGCATGTAGATTAGGCTGGGACCTTCTAGCACATCTCAGTCACCTTCCCTCTAAAGCCAGGGTGCTGTCAGTGCTGCTGCATCCTTAGGGAAAGATGCTGGGAAGAGGGAAGGGACACTGAGCAAAGGTACCAGTTGCAGTTCCCAGAGCTCCATGGAATGATGCCAAGTAGCCAGGAGTACCCCAAAACAGGGGTGTGCTGGGTGGGGGGTACCCCAAACCTCAGCGTGTGCTGGAAATTTTTGCTCGGGGCATTTTGAAATGCACATCAAGGTCAGAAGCCTTAAACCAGCTGACAATGGGTCATTAGTTGAGAAACCCAATTAATGGTGGGGTGAGGGCAGGTCTTGCAAGCTCAAGGGGTGATTTCTGTCCACAAGGTCCTGGCTTACAGCTTAGATGTGCAGCTGGAGGTTGTCTGGCAGTGTTGGAGGAGCTTAGATTGAAGAGGCTTCTTTTATCTCCATCTTCAACCTTTTTATAACTCTCTTGCAAATTTATGTTAAAAATCACTATTAAAAAAAAAGCCAACTCTTTTTTTTTTTCTATTAAAAATCACGTATTTTGTGATTTTTGTCTCTCTGACGGGAGAAAAAGCCTGCCTTGCATTGCATGCTGCAGGCTTGGATTCCTTGGTATAAAATAAGCAATTTCTGTAGCATGCATTGAGCAAGAACCTGAGTGACAGGACTTGCTGCATCTGGTTATTTTTTACTTCAGGCACCTCAGCTCCTTTACGCTGCCTCTTGCCACAGGCTGCATGTGGAAGCCCTTGGCTGATAATTCACTTGTCTTCCAAACTTGTGTTAATGCCTTAGCTCGCATCACGGACCTGGGCGAGGATCAGGGAGCCTGGAGACAGTTCTGTTTCGGGAGCAGGAGGCGGAGCGCTGCCTCCAGCAGGTGTTTCTATAATCCCTGCCTATTAAGCAGGGTGATGCTAACGCTCATTATCGTTAGTCAAGCGTAGATGTTAATAGTGAGGTGCCGCTGGGATGGAGTCACGTGCAGAGGCTCCCAGCAGTGAGCAGAGATAAGAAGCTCTCCCAGCACGCAGATTCTTGTCGTGTTCTCTCCCTTGGAGCGGTGCCATCCAAACAAATGAAAGTCTAGAGGAGTTTATCTGTGCTCCAGAGGGGTCTGCGATAAACAGGAGCTTCAGGGCTAATAGGCTTTGCTGAATATAAACCCCCTACAAGCTCATCTTAATCTGCCTCTTCTTTGGTGCCACCTGCTGCCAGTAATTAGCTCTCCCCTAATTTCCTCCAGAAGAGGCTTGCTACAGGTCCTGTGTGAAGGGTTTTGCTTTCAAGAAGGGACTAAGCCTCAGCCCCAGCGTTGTGTCCTGGAGGGGCTGGTCCCGAGGCCTCCCCGGTTCTCTGTGGAGCATGAACCATGGCACAAAAGCCTGGCTTTTGCATGGGCCTGGGTTTTCCAGCACTGATTTATCCTTTTTTATACCCACTGCTCCCTCCATAGAGATGATGTCCCCTACACTCGGGCTGGTGGAGGAGCTGCTTTTCCAGCCACATAGTATACCTTGCTCCCTGTGTCCATGTTTCCTCTGGAGTGATGCAGTGAAAGCCTGGTCCAGTTGCTTGCATAGTCCTTTATCTTATCCCAGCTGTCCTCCAAGTCCCCTCCATGCAACTCTCTGAGTCTTCCTCAAGACCATGGCAGCTCATTTGCCCCTGATGCTTCAGGAGTCTGGAGGCTACCATGGGATATTCCACACTTGATTTCAATGTGGGTGTGATGCTCTGCCTCCCTGGGGTTTTATAGCAACAGCCAAGAGGGCTTGAGGGGAGCTGAGAAGGTAGCAGGAGAAATGTGCTGGCCATGGGGCAGAGCAGAGGCATCCTGGCTTTTACCTGCTGCCGTGTAAAAGGTCTCTGGGATGGGACCTTCAGCTTCTCAGCCTGCACTGCTGCTGGCTCACAGGGCTCAGGAGCTCAGCAGAGCATCCGTGGAGCCCCCAGGTTATTTCAGCACAGGAAAAAAGGAGAATAACTCATCCTGGGCTTCTTGTTTACCATCTGCAGAATTAATAAGGTCTTCTGGGTGCACAGAGGTGACAAAGTGCTGTGCAATCTGCCTGCTGTTCAGGTGCAGTGGTTAAAAAAAAAACCAAACCCAAACCAAAACACCCAAAACCCAAACAAACAAAGTAGGGGTTTTTTACAGTCTTTGGGAGATTTCTGTGTTGTTTTGGCAGGGAAAACAAGAGGGCCTTTAGCAGGGCAATGTGAACTGAAGTGACCCGGTGCATATGAATAGCCATCTTTGTCTCAGGTAGTCTGCCTGCTTATTGAAGGCCTGGAGCCATAGGATGCAGAGAACACAGGATTTAAGGCAGGGGAAGGATGTCCTTCAGATCTTCATTCCACCATCACTTTTAACCCCACTTGTCCTGTACAGGCAGTAATTCAAACGAGCCCCTGCACTGTTGCTCCTCATATGGCTGCTTTCAAGGCTGGAGTTAATATTCCTGAGATGCTGTGACTGCCCTGAGTTTGGCTCTGCTGGGCACATCTGGGCGCTAATGACCTTTTGATGTCCTCCAGAGCTGATGTGACCACCTCAGGAGTTCAACAGCAGCCTGTAGGCACTTTGCATCCAGCTGACAAGCATTGGTAGGATGGCAGCTGCTGGAGCAGATGATTAAGTTTCTGTGCAGATGTGCTGTTTTCTGTCTTGTCTGTGAGCAAGGAGCAGTCCTGACCCTGGGCTCCAGGCAGTCTGAGCTTGCTGCTCATCTCTACTACCCATAACCTGCTGGTAGATCTCAGGCTGCCTGAAGACAGTCACAAAATGTGTTATTAAAGTAGTTAACCCTGGACATACTAAAGAAGGAGAGCACAATCACCGGTGGTATCTAAAGGCTGCGAGATGAGATGGTGAGCTATAGCATACTGGTCCTGGATGGACAAGGCTGAGTGGCGGGGTTCATCCATGGAGCATCTTGAGCTTGGGATTCTGAGGGTGCAGATGGGGTGGATGTAGGTTTGGCTTGAATTTCCTTCTTTTATGTTGAACTTCAGTCCTTTTTCTGTGTGATGTTGTCCTAAATGATTAGCCAGGCTTGGGGGAATGTAAGGGTTCTTGGCTTTGAATTTAGCTTCTGTTCTGAACTTTGCCAGTTCCTTTTAATTTGCACCAGAACTGCTTTTCTGGTGGAAACTCCTTAAACCAAAGATGATTCTCTTCTGCAGGGCAAGTAGTAGTTGGAGATCACTCCACAGAGATGGTGGTAACAGTTTGGACTTTATTATGAGTGAGCCTCTTAAAAGTTCAGGGACCCAGTGTGTATGTCTGTGTGTTGGTTCTAAAAGTTCTTTAAGCGCCAACAGAGATCTCAATGCTTTATTACAGCAAAGAAATCAGAAGAAATCAAGTGGAGTTTAACTGTAAAGGTTTTAGATTCTGAAAACATTATCTGCACTGGAAGCTGAGCAAAGGCTGAGTTGGCAGCTGCTGCTGTGGTGGTGTGTGAGCCTGGGGTTGTCCCTTCTCGCTGGGCCAGCAACACAGGCAGAGGGCTGGGGATTCACCTCTGGGCTGCAAACAGATCACTACTCACTGCAAGACAGCGGCATCCCTGAGTCACTCTGGGATAGCCCCACGCAGCTCAGCAGCTGCCACTCTGCTGTAGGAAGCCCTCTCGCTGTGTGAAGGGACTTCTGGGCTGAGATGGTGTCTGACCTCTTCCTCTTGCCTGCCTTCCTTCCAGCAAATGAAAGAACAGGCAAAGAGCCTTTCGTCGGAAATCAAGCAGATCGATTTGGATGTCAACCGCACCTTCCGGAACCACATCATGTTTCGGGATCGCTATGGAGTGAAGTGAGTCTGGGAGGCGTCGCGTGGCCGTATGGGCATCAGTGCTGGTGGGTGTGCATGGGATGAGCTGGATGGGGTGGCCACCAGCCCTCTGGCTCAGACCAGCTTCCAGGAGAGCAAAGCCATCTCCGCCTGTTCCACAAACCATCAGCTCATGGTACAACCAGCATCAGGCTGCTGGTTCTCTCTTCAGACAGGTCCACACTGGACCATGTTCAGCCTCGGTTCTTGAATCAGTGCCTGCATCAGCCTCGTGCGGTGCCTTGTCCCCCAAGGTGCTAGGGTTGCAGTTGCAGAGGGCTTGGTTTGGGGTGGCTGAGGTGGTGGGGTGGGTCTGTCAGGAGCAGGCTGGAATGGGGTGGATGTGGCCTTTGCAACAGACAGGGTCGGAGAGGTTTAACAAAGCAACTTTGTCACTTGGGTGAGTCACACCCATCTGCCCTGCACAGTCTGCGCATCAGCCGGTACTGCATGTCCATGTGGTGGTGACTCCTTCAGCGAGGAGGGACGGGAGAAAGGAATCTACTTATAAAATTGTGGAAGCACTTTCTCCCAGCCTGTACAAGTTCTTTCAGCATTAAGTTGTTCACTCTGAGAGTGGTGAGACACTGGCACAGGTTGCCCAGGGTAGTTGTAGGTGCTCCATCACTGGATGTGTTCAAGCCCAGGTTTGATGGAGCTTTGAGCAAGCTGATCTAGTGGGAGGTGTCCCTGCCCGTGGCAGAGGGATTTGAACTAGATGATCTTTAAGGTCCCTTCCAACCCAAACCATTCTGTAATTCTATAATACTCAATGCCTGTGTGGTTGCAAGTCTACTAAAAACCCACCTCCACTCCAAATCCGAAGAGCAAGTGCATTGAACACAGCTCATGTAGGTATGTGCATGTCTCTCCAGGAGACCTGCTGATGGAGCAGGCTGGTTCAGCCCTGTGCCACGGGGCCCCTGGTGACTCCTCCCTGAAGTAAGAGGTCCCATCCCACATGCCCATCAAGGTGCTGTCTGGTTCTATGAGCTCTGCTCCTTGCAAAAGGCCTAAGCGTGGCTTGGCTGGGTGTTCTCAGAGCCTTTGCTCCCTGTGCGTACGGGCCAGTGGGCACTCAAAGCTGGAGACCTCTCGCTCAGGTGGTTCATGTCCTTCTTTCTCCCCAGGCAACAGGCTCTCTTCCACGTCCTGTCGGCGTACTCCATTTATAACACCGTAAGTAGTAAGCTAGTCCAGTTAAAGCAAATCCCTTTGTGCTTTATAAGTGCTATATATATTTATATGTGTGTATACGCGTACGTTTGTGTACATACCCCCACATTTAACCAGTGGTGATTCCAATTTTAACTCCTAATACTGGTTTCAACAGAGATCTGCACAGAGACTCACTGCACAGTTATTTCATTCCCTGGTTCATTTTGTCACCTGGTATTTGACATCTGGCAGATGCAGTTTTGGCGAGTGTCAGCCAGGAACAAGGGATTGCCCTTCAGCTTTCCAGCCACACCAGCCTCCTGGCTGAAGGTCCCTTAAGTTTCTGACTTCTTGTCATACACTAAACGGCATCCTTGTTGATAACACTGATTTATTACACGAACCAAACATTTTTAGCTGAAGGATATGGGCAGAATAAGCCTAAATTAGCAACTGAACCTACTGCCTCTGTCTCCAGGAGGGGACAGTTACCCCAGAAGGCACAGAAGATGCTCGGGGCACGTAGTCCAGGAAACATGAACCTGCCTTCCCTCATACTAGAAAAATGCCTACCAGATTAATGTATTCTTTAATTACTTCAGAACCCACATGACTGAAAGAATCCAAAACAACATCAGAGCCACGTGCTGTCTGTAATCCCCTATTCCTTGAGGTAGCTGCAGGCACCTCTTATATTTCTGTCCCTCGCCCTTCAGGCTTGGGCAGGGTTGGCGAAGGGAAGCCTGTAAGCCCCTCACCTCCTATTGGAGGACCTGCTTGAGCAGGTCTGGAGGAGGGACATGAAAATGGTCAGAGGGCCAGAACACCTCCCCCATGAAGAAAGGCTGAGAGTTGGGGTTGTTCAGCCTGGAGAAGTCACTGAGGAGACCTCCTTGTGGCCATTTGATATATAAGAAAGACAAAGACTTTTTGCCAGGGCCTGTAGGGACAGGACAAGGGGCAGCAGTTTTAAACTGAAAGGGGGTGGGTTTTGACTGGACATAAGGAAGATGTTTTGCAGAGAGGTGGTGATGCACTGGAACAGGATGCCCAGAGAAGCAGTGGGTGCCCCATCATTGTAAGTCTTCAAGATCAGGTTAGACAGGGCTCTGAACAACCTGGTCTAGTTGTAGATGTCCCTGCCCATGGCAGGTTGGTTGGACGAGATGATCTTCAAAGGTCCCTTCCAACCCAAACCACTCTGTGAGTCAGTGACATGGTAGATGCTGTAGACATACAGGAGCTGTGAATTTGGGCAGAAACAGTAAAGACCTTGACACGAGACAGACCTTGAAAGAGGAGAGGCAAGCACAGGCAGCCTGACCTCCTTCTGCAGCTTTAGCGTCACAGGGTCTGATGGCACAGCAGCACGTGTGCTCTTCTTGACTCTTTGCAGGAAGTGAGCTACTGCCAAGGGATGAGCCAGATTGCAGCCATCCTCCTGATGTATTTAAATGAAGAGGATGCATTTTGGGCACTGGCCCAGCTGCTGACCAACCAGCGGCACGCCATGCATGGTAAGGCTGGGGTGGGATGGAAGGTTTAGGGTGGGGTGGATGTTTAGGTCGGTCAGTAAAACTTTGTTTCTCCTCCCATACTTGTTTAAAGCAGGTAGGGCCTAATTATGTGCCAACACAGCTCCACTACAGAGCTGAACTTCACTCTTGGAGGCAGACAAGGTCATCAGAGAAAACCTTGGTTTATTGGCACTGAGCTTTAGCGCTCAGTAATTAACACTTTCACAGAGGTGCTGCCTTCCCTCTGGAGTGCCCTTGGCAATCAATTAACTCAAGGTTAGGAGTTTTAAGAAGTCTCACAGAAGTACGTCCCAAGAGCATTGTGTAATGCTCTGTTTTTAGCATGCCATGAGCTATGTGCCCTTTATTTTTATGAAGATGTATTTCCATCAAATGTGTTCTATTATTTTACTTTGAATACATTAAAGATCCTTTGATCTTACTTGTGGTTAGCAGTAATCTGTGCACAGTAAGTTACTTTATGAGCAGAGGGTCAAGCCTTATGGTTGGTAACTCCAGACAATCTTAAACACGTGTCCTGATAGATTGTGGGGTGCTACATAAGCCCACGAGGTTCAAACATCTCCAGCTTTTCTCTGAACCTTGGTAAGCACTGAGATGTGTTCAGGGAGGTCCTGGCCAAGTCAAGTCTCAGGCAGGAGGCGATGGGGACACGAGTGGGTCTGCTCTGCGGGGCTGGGGTGAGAAGGACCAGCTGGGGTTGTTGTGGAGGGTGCTGTCCCCCATGTAGGTGAAGGGTGAGCTCTGGGAAGGATACCAAGGGAGGTAGCTGAGCACACTGTGGTCCAGCCAACTTCAACAGACAAGGCAGGGGATGGGTTTCTTGAAAATGCGACTGTTCCAGAGCTTTTCTGATTATTTTCTGTTTCTCTTGTCTTTTCTCATTAAGGTTTTTTCATTCCTGGATTCCCAAAGCTGCAGAGATTCCAAGCCCATCACGAGCAGATTTTAACCAAACTGTTTCCCAAACTGAAGAAGCACATGGTATCTCTTTGCTATCAGTCTCACCCATCCTAATACCATGGTTTAATGCCAAAGCAGTTAGTGTAATGTTCTGCCAAACAGACTCACAGCTGAATGTATTTGTAATGGCTGAAGCCACAAAGAAGCAAACGTTTAGTAAATGGGGTGGCTGAATCTTGCTGAAGCAAATGGCTATCGATTGCTTGCTGCTCATCAGAACGTCAGGACTGCTAAAATCTAAAGGCTTCTGTAAGGAAGCCTGGCAGGAGGGCTCCAGGAAGGGCTTAGGGAAGCCTGGCAGGAGGGCTCCGGGAAGGGTTTAGGGAAGCCTGGCAGGAGGGCTCTGGGAAGGGCTTAGGGAAGCCCATCAGGAGGGCTCCCAGAACCTGCTGCAAAATGAGCTGTTGCATCCAGCAGTGAGGCTGGGCTGTGTTTGTACACCAGCTGCAAAGCCTGAAGGGTGTTGCTGTCCGGAGTCTTAATTCAATAATTCTTAGCCCCAAGTACTTGCATTTAACAGCTTTGCTGTTGTTTAAAGACAAGAGGCACGTAAGACTTACGGTGTGTTTTGTTGCACGGGCATGTCCAGTTGTTTTTCTCTCTAGCAGATGGTACAAGCCCATTTGGTGGCTGAAGGAGCATCTGCAGGACACATCAACTGCAGTCTAATGCCTGGGCGACTGTTTTGCAACACCTGCTCCCTTTTATTTTTTTCCCCTCGCCCCCTCTTGCATTTGCTGTAGACACTTGGTATTCAGTGGCCATGCTCCTGAAGGTTTCTTATGCTCCCAGGGGGCTTGGTGGCCCAGCTTCAGGAAAAGCTTCTTATATTGCCACCATCTGCAACAGCCCTTGCTTCATGCTGCAAATGAGCCAGCCCTGGCCATAAAAGTGAAACAGATCCAGGGCTGGTTTTCACTTCATTATAGCCACGAGGGGTGAGGGAGGATGGGAACAACTCTCGGAAAGCTGTTCATGCTTCCTGGCTCCCAGAGGTTTCCCAGGCTCGCAAGTATCCAGCAAAGACCAGAGCTGACCATTAATCCCATGGGCTTCTTTCTCTTCACATCCCCAGTGCTTTGGTGGCTTTGCAGCAGCGGACACATCGACTTTGTGCCCATGCAGAGTGCTGTGCATCCCAGCACCAGCTGTCCACAAAGGAGCCATGCCAGAAAAAGCAAAGCTGTGTGCGAGTGCTGCACTGGGCACCAGGCAGGGATGGGAAAGTGATAGACCAGGGTGGTGCTGGTGAGGGTTTTAAGAGTTTTCCTAAGCCTGTCAGGCTGTCCCGCTCCTGCAGCAGCCTTGGCATGTGATGAGGTAGTGCTAGCAAAGCTGGCTTGACTTTGCAGGTCTGGATCTCCCTCTGGGATACTTGGGGTTAATCATCCTTGTGGTGCTCCAAGAGGCCCCTATGGGAATTGCTATGGAAACAAAAATAGTTGCCTGCAAGGAGTGCATGGTTTGGGTTCCTGGAAGGTTTTTGTAAATATCTGGAGTAGATATTAGGCCAGAAAAGCTTCTCCTAGAAATCTGTCTCCAAAGCTATGGCTGAAGTCTGGTCACGTTGATGATCAGGTTCAGTAATCTTGAGCAAAGGGCCAAAGTAAGGATTCAACATTGGTATTTAAAGCCAGGGCTTTGTTGAGAGACAAACTACAGCCAAATCCTGCACCCAGATCCCAACATTAATAAACCAACCACCATACTTACCTACCTCCCTCCCCAAAACCCCTATGAGCTGCTTGACCCTCCAGCCACCAGCCTGGTGAAACAACCATCTCTCTTTATCTCTCTTCTTCCAGGACAAGGAGCAGATGACTACGGGGATTTACACGACCAAGTGGTTCCTGCAGTGTTTCATTGACCGGGTGAGGATGCTCTGCGGGTTGTTTGTTGCTCTGCTGTTTGAATGCATGGTTAATCTGCCTGGTTTTTTTTTAATAAGTATCATAATTTGAAGACCATGTTAATATTTTATAAGGTAGGGTATTATACACACTCTCCTCAAAATTAAGGAGAAGCTAAAAATAACTGTATATCACTGATGATGAGCCAATTCCTGCTGCCTCATCACAAGCAGTCTCTGGGAGGTGGCTCAGCAGCAGCACTGTAAGCTTCGAAGTTGGGAGAAATCTTTCCCTTGCCCACTGGCACCACTACAAAGGCAATTAACCTCACTTTAGCTCTGGAAACAATGTAGGGAGAAGAAGAGCTGGAAGCACAAACCTCAACAAGTAGCACTGTAGCAGCTGCAGGCAAAGGAGTGGGTTGGGCACTGGAGACACATGAAAGTGTGAGAGAATTACCCTGATTTGTCCAGAGCTAATTGGCCATTCCTGAGCCAAGACAAGTTTCTTTTCGGGGCAGCACTGTGCTTGCACACCTGAACACCAGATCCAGATTTGCTAATATTTAGGACATCTGTGTGGCCCCAGTCTCGATTTTTCTGCTGCTCCATCTCCTATAAAACAGCCAATGAGCTCTTCCCCTTGAGAGGGAACTCCCTGCTCTGCAGCCTGTCCCTAAAAACTCCCTGAAATGCAATATCCTTTTAACTGCAGGAATATGGTAAAAGAGCAATGGTCGGTGGTGCCAAACTCTGAGAGTAGGCACCGCATCCTGAATTTGAGCTTAAGTGTCACGGTAGGACTAGTATTAATTTCTGTGTTGATCAGATGCTTTAGATCTTTGCTGGGAGATGATGGGCTGCTCCATCACTTTGGGTATCGGTTCACGTCTGTCTGTCAGATTGGGCCTAGGTGTGAATGGAAACCTCTTGCAGAGGTTTCACACAGGCAGAAATAAACCTGTGTATAAGGAAGACCACCACTAGACACCAAAGGAGTGATATTTTGGTTTTTATAGTGCTTAGTGAAGCACTTCAGACCTATCCCCTAAATAGCCCTTCATCTGTCCAGGCCGTTGGGATGGGTACAGGAGGGGTTTTGTGTGCTCACAAGGCTGAATGATGATGGTGCACCCTCCAGGGTGGGAGTATCCACACAGAGTGCCTGTGTGAAAAATTCCTCCTCTTTCTGTGTTCGTGGCTGAGTTTTGACTGCTTTTCCAGCCACTCTGGGGTATTGGCTTTAAGGCAAAACCATAGACAATAAAATAGGTTCTTGTGTTATAGATGAATCCTGGACATGCAGTGCCGTGCCCAGTTGTGCATTTTGGTGCAAGGGGATGTAGCGATGCCACCGACCTCTGTATCATCATCCTGTCAATCAGCGCTTAACAAGCATAGTGCTAACGAGCTGGTTTTTTGTTTGTGTGTTTGAAACAGACCCCCTTCACCCTCACCTTGCGGCTGTGGGATATTTACATCCTGGAAGGAGAGCGGGTGCTGACAGCCATGGCCTACACCATCCTCAAACTGCACAAAAGTAAGGTCCCAGCAGAGCGCCTTTCCTGTGGCAGAGGTGGCACCTTGCTGGGCTACCCTTGTGCTGGCCACTGCCAGCCTGCTCAGTGCCCTGCACTGGCTGCAAAAGGCACAGTCCCGTGCTGGTGCTTCAGGGAGGAAATGAGATGCCCCCAAGGGTTGAAATGCTATGCTCAGCACCCAGCAAACCCCACCTGAAATGCTCTCAGCTGCCCCTTTCTGCATGCTGCACCTCATGTCTTTTATCACCATGCTTTTAGGGGTAGTACAGACAGTGATCCATCCCTGTGGGCAAAGCTTTTTGTGGCAGTTCAGCTGAAAAGGCTGTAGAGGGAGAAATAAAACCAGTAATAGTCTTCTAAAATGACCAAAACCTGGTTTTCTTATGTAACATTAAGGCAGTGATGTTTCTACCTCAAGATCTTTGGAACTTTGGACCCCTCTACTCCCATAAGCCAGCAATCTTGCTTTGTTACCTTGTTAGGTCTTTAATCAGGGATGGGAGTGATGCTGGCGTGGGTCAGCATCCTTGCGTGCTGGCTGCTGCAGGTTGGCATCCCTGGCTGCCCGCAGCAGTGGCTGTTCAGTCTGACACTCGGGTCTATCTCATGGAGCTCTTCCTCCTCCTAGAGGTATTGATGAGAACTTCCAGAAATGGCCCAAAATGCGCATCCTGGTCAGCATAGGTCCCAGCCCCACCATCGTCCTGCCATCACTGAGCTAGAGGTGGCTTGGATATGTAAATGTATTGACAGCAGGAAGGTGGGAGAGAGGCAAAAACATTCAGACTGTCCCACCCTGGAGTGGGAACAGCAGCAGAATCCCAGATAAAACCAAAGCAATGCAACCCACGCTCCTGCCACCCTGCAGTGTGGCCATGCAGCTGCCATTACTCCTTTCTGCCATCCCCCAGAGCGCTTGCTGAAGATGACGCTGGAAGATTTACGGGAATTTCTGCAGGAGAAAATTGCTGCTTCTCTGCAGTACGAGGATGATACCGTCATCGAGCAGCTGCAGGTGTCCATGACTGAACTGCGCAAGATGAAGTTTGACCTCCCCCCGCCGGGTGGGTAGAGGGGCAGGTGGGCAGCCCAGCAGAAGGGCTGGTGGTACCCATGTCCCCTGGGGACCAGAGCAACCCTCTGGCATAGCTGGGAGCTGGGGCAGCCCAGAAGGGCTGGCACCCTCTGGGTGCAGCATCTGTCTTCCTCGTGGTTGGGGCAGGCTGGGTGCTGAAATCAAGTGACGCACAGTTTGGGGTTGATTTTGTTTTCTTTGCTCCCAATGCAGCAAAGCCTGAGGAGTTCCCACGGAAACCCCTGGGCCTGGAGCTCTCCCTCAACCCAGTAGCCTTGAAAGACAACTTGGCAGCCAACGCCCAGAACGGCCGGGTGGGCGAGCAGCCCCCAGACAGGGAGCCCAATCCTCACAGAGGTCCTGAGGTGCCAGGAGGAACAATGGCGGTGGACACGAGGACTTCCACTCTCCAGAGCAGTGAAGCAGCTGATGCAACAAACACCCACCTGCATCCTCCTGATGGGGGGCCACCAGGAGAGGAGGGTCAGGTGAAGCGCACTGGGGACAGACAGCTGCCATCTCCTCTAAAGCCAAGCGAGGTGCAGGCCCATCATCACCTCCTGCCCACAGCCCTGCCGCTAGAACAACCTCTCCTTGCTCCCAGCCATGGCGTGGCGGACCACAAGTCAGTCTCCCTCCCCACCCTGGCGGAGCAAGGCTCCTCGGACTCCTCCCTCCAGAACACGTTGAGTCCTCCTGACTCAAACACCACTGAGCTTTCAGCTGCGGACCACACGGTGGGTCAGCCAAACCCTGCTGCCCTGTCATCTGGAGAACAAGCATCTGCCCTCTGCAAAGAGGAAGGGCTTGATGCACTTGAGGGGGCTCCCCATCCTCTGCCAGGCTGCTGGCAGCTGCCCTCCAGCGCATCGCAGCGTGACGGCTCCCCCCGCAGCGAGCACAAGTGTGCGAAGGAGCCGGCCGAGCAGCTCTGCCAAGCCGCCCCACCGGAGCAAACGGCCCCACTGGAGCAAACAGCCTGGAAGTGCTCAGCGTCCAAAGCTGCATCCACAGGGGAGCTCACCAGCCTGCAGCAGAGTGAGCTGGGAAGCAGCGCTGGCTCTGCACACCGGCCGGAGGCCTTGGGCGGCAGCGTGCCCGTCTTACCCAGCAGCAAGACAGAGGCAGCGGGGCTGGGCGAGGGCGGCCCCGTCCAGCGGGCTCCATCCCCCACGGTGGAGGGGAACAACCCTTACGCCATTATCAAAACCACCACTCCCCTCCACCTGGCCCACGCCACCGACCAGGACTTCTCGAACAGAAAGCAGGTGGCATTGCCTCTGTCAGAGACTGGATGTCCCCTGCCTGCCACCTCCATGCCACCACCTCTCACGCTGGACCCAGAGGAGGTAGATGCCCAAGGAAGCCTCCAGAAACCATTAAATGCACTGAAAGCCCCACGGCCCCCCCTGAGCCCCAAACCAAAATTACCACCGCAGGTTGCCAAATCCCGCTCAGAGAACAGTTTCCTTCAAGGTTCCACCCCCCTGGCAAAGCTGCCCAAATCGGTGACGTTCTAGAGGGATGGGGGGAGGTAGAGGAGAGGAAGCAGGTGCTGGAGCAGTACCTTTGCCCTGTTTTCCAGATGCCCTCCCTCCCCCTTCAAGCAGGGCTATGTTGGGGTGACAGCACAGCAGCCGTTGCCTGTCGAGCTGTGCTTTGGTACGAGCGCCTGGCCGGGAGATGGGGCGGTGCCGGCACCGGGAGGCACCAGCAAATTGGGTTTTGCATCCTTCCTATGGACAAATTGAAAAGCGCTTTCCTTTTTTTGTTCGTCAAAGCTCCCCGAGCCTCATTGCGTTGGCGGGGGGAGAGGCAGGGCAGGTGAATGTGTTGCGTGTTTGCTTCTGCTCCTGCCTGCTCTGAGTACCCGTGGCCGTGGGTGCAAGGCGTAGGAGTCCAAAAATGCTTCCTTTAAAATGCCTGATCAGTGCAGCCAACAGCATTGCTTTCAAAGGCCTTCGTAGCAATAGACCTCCCAGCCCCTCGGCTGCAGGTGGGTTGTAGCTGTGGTGTCCCAGCTGCCTACTCTATGCAATCCCACAGAGCAGTGCCCAGCTGGACCTGGCTCCTGCCACTGTTGTGGACAGTGAGTCCCTTGAGGGTCTCTGTGGTGTGACCCCAGTGGAGCACCACCAGCAGAGTGGTTCTTTCCCAAGTTCTTAATGTAACAAGGACAGCAATGAAGGTTGAGTTTGGTCTCCTGCGTTGAGTGACCTTTCTGCTGGTCCAGGGCAGCGAGCAGGCTCACTGCCTTTCTGTAGGCTGCCCAGGAAAAGGAGCTGCTGCCTTGGGAAACCTCCACTAGCAGTGCTGGAGGTGTGGTGGTGTCCAGGCACGGTGCCCAAGCTGAAGTCTGCTTTTACTTTGAGCAAGTTCAGTGTTAGGGTGGAAATGGCCCAGGATTTGGGGAGGGGGACCACATGGCCCAGGACCTGATCTCAGCCCTGCTGGTTTAGCCCATTCAGAAATCAACCACCAAGGAAGGAAACTGGGGCACAGAGCTTGGAAAGATGATGGTGTCATCAACATCACCACAGCCCACCGCTGAGGAGATAACACAGTGGGTACCCACATGCCCCCTTGCCCTTCATGCACCAAGTCCAGGTGGCCTGTCAATCTCCTCCCCATCCCAGGGTTTCTGCTGCACAGCCCAGACCATTGTCTGGAGGTGTGCAGGCACCCAGGGACAGCTCACCCCACTGGTGATCCCAACTCCTGTTCCCAGTATCTGGTTCAGCCCTACAGGGGCAAGGACTTTGTCAGGAAGGAAGATCAATGGATGCAGCAGAAAATAAACTGGTCCAGGCATGCTGTATTTGACTCTGCTGTCCAGAAGGGGTAGCTGCAGATGCTACCTTAGGTGGGAATGCAGCTGAGATTCCCATCCCCTCAATGCACACCCTGGGCTCTTTTAAGGTCTAAAGGAGACTTTGAAAACTTTATCTCACAGGCTGCTTCATTAACAACCTGATCTGAAGCCTACCTGGAAGCCCATCAGAAAACTTCCACTAGATTACTTTGTGGGGTTTATCAGGGTTTTTTGTGCGTGATTTGTTTGTTTTTTCTCGTGTGCGTGGGTTCTGTTAGCAGCAGAGAGCGCATCGAAGGGAGCACCCCAGCTTGGTTCAGACGTAGCCAGCCAAACCACAGCACCCTCAGCTTCTGTTGCAGCCCCTGCTCTGCCAGAGACCCCATCTTCTGCTGAGTCTGCAGCACTGCCCGTCCTCTCTCCCTCTGCAAAGCAGGGCTGACCCTATTAGCTACCTCAGAGGGGGTGTCGTGAGGTATTGAGAGTTGCTCTTGGAGGAGGTGCTGTGTGAAGGTTCAGTATTTGTGGTTTGACACACCGTAGGTCCTTTCGAGGACAACGGTGCTTGAGTTGGGTTTAATTTAGAGTACGTTTTTCAGCATCTGTGAAGTAGTTAAACCTGTTTGTGTCTCAGAATACCTGGGCAGTATTTCAGGGCAGGTATCTGTCGCCTTTTGCTAGCAGCCCACTGGCCTCTGGAGCTCACCAGGAAGCAATGAGAAGCATCTGAGGGCTTGGTTTCAGTAGCTTGGGGGCCTGTCCTCGGAGCACATGTAGCACTCCTGCTGATGTATCTCGACATTTGGCTTACTCGTGAAAGAGCTGGGACCTCTTTGCCCTCATTTTGACTTTTTTGCCCTTGGTTTGGGCACACAGCCTTTGCACATCATGGTGCCTGTGTGCCTGGGCTCCTCACCCAGTAGGTAGCTGGGATGTTTTGCAGTATTCACATTTTAAAAGGTGTTCTGCTGTTGTTTTGGAGAGCTGTCAACTGCACGGTGCCCATCATGTGGCATTTGGTGCATGATGTTCAGCAACAATTTGGGGAGGCTCCTCCCCTCCAAGCCCTAACGGGAACAAGCACCAAGATCCTCGGTCACCTCCAAGCCTGAGGGAATCACCAGCTGCTTCCATTGATCTTTGGACCAGGCAGACACAGGCTCCCCATTCTCACCAGCATGCTTCTTGCTGGTAAGGTCTCAGCTCCACACCGTGCTATCTAAGAGCTCTTTTACATGCAGTTCCTTGAAACCTGGCAGGTGTGGGAAGAGTTCCTGGGGATGAAGTAGCCTGAGCTGTCTCTCCTTGCAGCGATGCTCTCAACTCAGCGCATCAAAGCATAATCTACTAGATGACCAAACCGCTCTCCTCCTCTGCCTCTCGCTGCAGATGCAGGTGTGGCCATGGTGGGTCG
This sequence comes from Megaceryle maxima, assembly GCA_024605025.1. Classification (NCBI taxonomy): domain Eukaryota; kingdom Metazoa; phylum Chordata; class Aves; order Coraciiformes; family Cerylidae; genus Megaceryle; species Megaceryle maxima. The sequence continues at coordinate 47,713 of JANHGN010016752.1, forward strand.
GTGGCAGCAGGGGTGGGCAGGACGTGGCCCAACCTCAGCTCTTATGCTGGGCATAGGAAGGGAAGGGGAAGGGTGAGGGCAGCAGCTCAGCAGGACAAAGACCTGACCCAGCCCCTCACCAAAAGCCACTTTTGTCGTGAGCAAGCTCAGGACAGCAGCTCCCTGGCCTGGCCCTCGCCAACCTCTGTGGAGTTTTAAAGGCCATCACTGCAGGTTTGGGTTTGGTGTTTGGGTTTTTTTTAATTGAGCACTTTGAGTGGCTGCGGCGCCGGGGGCAGTGGAAGCCACTGGGACCGGTGCTGGGGACCAGCCCCAGCGTGGGGTGGAGGGTGAGGGCAGGGTCTCGGCCGTGCACTTGGAGAGCCCGGCTGCCATCTGCTTTTCTTTTTTAATTGCTATTCTTGTTTACAGCGTGGAACGCTTCTTTCTAATGTATAATTATTACTTTTAAAAAAAACCCAACATTTTTATGTCTGTCCTTTGTTGTTGTTGTTGTGGTGGGTTTTTTTGGTGTTTGATTTTTTTTCCCTAAGGATTTTTTTTCAGTCAGAAAAAAAAAAGTCAATCATTCCTTTTTATGCTGACCCAGACTGTCCAGAGTATTTGATGCTGTGTTTTACATGGTTGTAATGATAACAGTTAAAGAAGTTTGGTATAAAATCAGACTCCACGAGGTTTCTTACAGTGACAGATGCTGCAGCAAGACTGGTCAGCTGCTCCTGCTGCCTTGGATCCCTGTCTGTGCTTCAGCTGCGGCGAGTCCAACCTGCACCAGCTCTGCCATCTTCCCTTCTTCACTGTCACCATTAATTTAAGGCTTCCACAGCAGCAGGGGGAAGAAAACAGCCCCTTTCTATGTACCACCATCCTCTGCCAGCTCGCCAAGCCAAGGGCACCATCCTGCCCCTGGCCCCTGCGCACCCCTGACGCGTGGCCAGTGGCCTGGCACCCCTGCCGCAGCTTTTTTGGCCAAGATTTCAGGTTTGGAGTTTTCCTGCAGGCAGGCAGTGCTGGGAGGGTTGGAGGGGATGGGGAGAGGGTGGACACAGCTCCTTGAACGGCAGGTGGGACTCATGGTGAGGCTCTGTGAGTCAGGACTGAGTCACGCTGAACACTGCTCCTGGGCAGCGCAAGGTGGTGCCGCTCGCAGCTGAAAATAGATTTTCTAAAGCTGGTTGTGAGTGGCACCTCTGGACACACCCCAGGCTTTGCAGCCAGTGCTGCCTGCACTTAGATGACTACGGTACTCTTGGCTTTTGGGGAGGGGGTTAAATTTGGGCAGAATTCTGGTTTCTCCTAAAAGAAAGCTGCCATTTGGTACTTAAGCAACATGGTCATGGCAAAGGCAGGGACGTCTTGCTCTCTACCAGCGTGCCATGAAAACTGTCAGCAAAATGGAGGGGCCAGGATTAGCTAAATGCTAGTCCAGGATTTAAGGGCACTGCAGGAAACGTGGCATTGCTCAGCAGGTGCCATGAGCTGGTGTTTCTGCTTCTAGCAGTGCTCCACTTCACCTGAAAGAGGTCAAACTGGAATGCAAAAAGCTCCTACCTTGTTCCCTCGTGCCCCTTAGGTTAGTTCATTTATATTAACTGGTTGCAGAGCTTGGTGCGTCTCCCGTATCATGTCATGCTGGATGCCAGCCCAGGGATGCTCCACCACAAGCACGGGTGGGACATCCATGGGCTGGAATAAAGCAAACCTTGTCCCTCCCCTGCATCCAGCTGCCCACAGGCAGCCCAGTTGCACAAGCTGCTTTCTGTCACCTCCTGGCCAATAGCCCTGGTGTCCCCGTTGGCTTTCAGGTGGAGGAAGCAGCCAGTTGGGACCAAAATTGAATGACTGTGGTGGTTACCTTCAAGATGGGCACCATGGGGTTTAGAATATGGCATTTATCCAACTGCCAGGACAGCTTCAGGTCCATGCTGCTGAGGAGGGAGCAGAAGTGTCCAGAAGGGCAGTTCCTCCCAGGGAAGGTGAGCTGGATTTTGGGGAGGTGGGCAGGAGATTCTCATTCCTGTTTAGGTTGGACAGTAGGAAATAATTTTTTTTCCCCTGGGAGGATTGGGGATTCACCATCCCTGGCTGTGTTTAAAAGTCCTGTAGGCATGGTGCTTAGGGACACAGTTTAGCAGTAGACATGCAGAGGAGGGGTAGTGGTTGGACTCTATGATCTTGAAGGTCTTTTCCAAGCTTCATGTTTCTATGATTCTATGGCTCTTCTCTGAAACAGTCTCAGTTCACTTGGTCAGTGAATAAAATGGGAGTAAAACAGTGTTGACTGGCATCCCTGATCCCCACACCCCATGCATGTGTCTGGTTGTGGTTGCATGGCAAGGGATGGACCAGCAGAGCTCCACTGCATCCCCTGACAGCATCCTGCTGGCCATATGCAGGAGCCACAGCACTACCAGCCTTCAGTGGGTGCTGAACTTGGGGTCCCAGGTAGGGTTTTGGGCTTGTCTGAGTTAATGTGCCAAGCACTCACTGCAAAGTCCTCCCTAGGGGGCTCCATCCCTGGCATTTACCCACCAGGTAATTTGAGGACCTCCATCCCTTACCAAAGAAGTGAAAGACCTCTGGAAAAGTCTCAGGGTGGACACAAGCCATGCCCGGTGTCCAGCCCAGGCTAAATGCCTGGCCTCCAGCTGGTGCCAGGAGCAGCAGGTCAGTGGCACGTTCTCCTGGTGTGGGAAGGTCTCAGCACAAGAGTTGCTCATGTCCCCAGGGAGATTGGGGTGCAGACAGCCCCTGCACCATCTGAGCAGCATCCCTACCTCAGGGCCTGGGTGCTGCTCCAAGAGGACAGGAGCAGGACAGAAGTATAGTCCCAAGCTTACCAATACCCATTTTCTGTACAGCACTGGGACCAGTGGCAAAGGAACTCCAGAAGGTATCAAGCTGCTGCTTGAATCCTAATGGTCTTGCCAGCCACATCTTCTTGCTGCCTCTCCTAACGCACCTGGCGTTTGCTAGTATTTCCATTAAATCCCCCCTCTTCCTGCTGGAGCCACTGCTCTTACCACAGCTTTCAGAAAACTCTTTTAACACCAGTTCTCTAGCTCCCAGGGCTGGTCCTTGCCCACAAACCGCCCCAGCGCAGACCAACAAACTGCCCTCAGCTCTGGTGCCAGCAGCTCCTGTGACTTCTGTCCTTCCTGGCTCACCAGCTGCCAAACCAGCAGTGCCAGGAGCTGGGAAAGACGGGCAGCCAGCCGTGTTTCACGCTGTTGCTTGCTGGCTCTCAGCCAAGGCCCAGCTACGCTCCTCATCCTTCCTGCCCACCAGTGCCCAGAGCTGGGTAGCCCCGCTGCACGCCTCTGCTGCACATCAGCGACTCAGCGCTGAATAATTGATGCTAAGTAGAGCCTGGCACAGAGCCGAGGGGCCAGTGAGGCTTCGGGCTGCGCCAGGCTCCACTCCCAGGTTGCAGTGGAGGGAGCAAGATGGGTGCGCTGTGGCTGGGACCTTTGTGACCCAGCCTGTCTGGCAGAGGCAGTGCCAGAGATCAGCTGGGCTTGGGAGGCTTCCTCCTCTTCATGCCTGCTGTGCTGCTCGCTTGCTGCTGTGCTGCTCGCCTTATGGTCCCTGTGCTAGCTGTGTGTTGCTCACCTGCTGCTGTGTTGCTCACATACCGCTGCTTGCATGCTACTGGGGTGCTCACATGCTGCTGGGGTGCTCACGTGATGTGATGCTCACAAGCTGCGGTGTTGCTCGCAAGCTCCTCACGTGTAGGCTGTGGCCACAGTGGGTGGAGCTGGGGACAGAGGAGGGTGGGCAGAGCACAGGGACTGTGCCCCCAGCCGCAGCAGCCTTGGCTTTGCTGAACACAGCCCCTATAACTGAGGCCACAGGCAGAGCCAGGTCCCCCTGACCCTGGAGGAATGAAGCTGCCCCTGGGGCCAGCCCACCTGCCTGTCACAGTTCCCACCAGTTGCTGGTGTCCAGGACATCTGCTGTCACACCATCCTCTAAGCAATGCCACCCCCTTCCTACAGCACATCATCAGGGTAATGCAGCACACAGAGAAAACAGCCCAGCAGCTGAAAGGCACAGGTCCGACCCCTTCCCAAATCAGCTCCCGCATCCTACACCCTCAGAAACCAAGGAAGCCCATGGGGCCTCCACCAGCATCCTCCTGGTAGCGAGGCAACCACCCAGCAGGGCACAGGTATTGCCTAACAGGACATGGGCACCACAATGGCACCGGAGACAAGCAAACCCCAGCTAAAGCAGCTCGGCCAACATCTCAGCTGGGCCCACCTCACAAGCATCCCTACTCACTGGCAGCAGTCACAGAAGAGCCCAAGATGGGGATGGGGAAGGCTCTGAAGGCATGAGGCTGAGGGATTGGAGTCACTAAAGCCTGACTTATTTACCCCTATTCTTCCACACACTAAAATAAGCTTTTCCTCAGACACAGAGAAAGGTTATCTGTAACAAACTGCCAGCCTTGCTCCAAAAGTGGTGTGAGGTCTCTATAGTACCTGCAGACAAGCCCTTGCTTCCATCACCCCATTAAGAGCCTGGGCCACTCTGGTACCCTGGAGGCCATGTGATCCAGCCCATCAGAGCCCCTCTCCTGGGGTAGCTAAGCCTGCAGCTCCCTCAGGCAGGCAGTTGCTTGAGGAAGCCAGCTCTGGGGTGGCTTTGCTTACCTTTATGGCTCCTGGTAGAGCCAAGAAGTGATGTGAAAGTAGCACTCAGGGTGGAAAGGTCCACAGCAGTGGACTGGACTGTAGTCCAGAAGGGAAACCTGGTCTGCTCCTCCTTACCCAACCAGGCTGCAGGTGAGGAGGCTGAGGGCAGCATTTAGCTGGGGCTGCTCCGTAAAACTCAACCTTTCATTCAGCTACACCCCCCCCTTTGCCTCTCGGGTCTGTCTCCAGCCATGAGTCATTGCTGCCAGCTCCTGCAAACTCAACCCAGCTGCTTGCCAAAGCCTTCGGTGAGCACCATGCTCTCATCTGTTTTGTAGTCACCTTCTCTGCTGGCTTAGGAAAATGCTTCTGTGGAAACCCTCACAGACCAAAAGGCATGAGAGCTGGTCCAGCACTTCCTCAGCACCTTTACAGACTCATAAGCACTTTTGGCAGTTGACTCAGCTGTGATGTCACTGGAGCCCCAACTCCTCTGTAACAGGGTGTGGGGCACTTGAATGATGCAGGAGAGAAGAGCTTATACATCAGTCTTGAGACACCTGGACCTGATCAGACCAAACCTCCTCAGCGATTCTATCATTTAAGTAGAGGTTTGAAGGTAGCACTTGTCCATCACAGAAGATGCAGCCTCCACAGATACAGTGCTGCCTGAAGCCACCTCAGTGTTCACACTTGCCCGAGAGCCATAGCACAGCACCAAGTTTAGTCTAGCTTTTCTATGACCAACTGAAGAGATACTGGCAGCCAAACGTGAGCTGATGTGTTCAAATACAGCCCAAAGCTTACTGCTGTGGGCTTCTGCAGCTTCCAGCTGTGCAACTGGAGCAGCTTTTCAGCATAAATGCATGTTCTGCTCACCTAAGCTGGTGCCACAGAAGCAGAACTGAAAAGGGTAACAAACTCCTTGTCGTAAGGGAAACAATTGCAGGATCTGAAACCCACATCTTCCAGTCTGGGTACTTCTAGAACAAGCACGCATTAAATAATTGGGAAAATAACTAAACTGACTCCAAATCCAGCAATTCCTTCACCAAAACTACAGTCAATCAAATGAAACTGTAACCCTGTGATGATTTTCAGCAAGCAGCAAACACATAGTGATCTCCTGCCTGTCACGACCAGCAAATTACTGTCCTGCACCCAAGTGAGCCAGCAAGTGAAACCCAAGTCCAGAGCAACAGCTCCACCAGAAAGCAGTGATATGATCTGGTTTTTGTCTGCCCCAAAGATCAGATCAGAGCTGACATGTCTTACTGTGCATTGAAGATCTGTTACGATTCTCCTGAAGTCAAGCTCCTGGAACGAAGATGCAGAGCTGCATTAATGCATGATGGACACATGATTTCAGGGGGAAGAGGTGCACTGTCAAGCTTTTAGAACCTCCTTTTGCTCCCAGCCTACCTCCAGCTTTCAGCATGGAGACATTCAGCACTGATTGACCTGAGTCAAGGTTCCTCACGATCTTCTGATTACAGCAAAAAAAACCCTAACCAATGGTGCTTCCAGCTCCTGAGACAGCCATGCTACCAGCCAGCACTGTTTGACAAAAAGGTCCTGGCTGCCTTGTTTCTGTGGGGTGTCATCCACAAAAGGAATGAGATTGGTCTGCAACCTGACAGACTTGGACCACCACCAATCATCCAGATCCCCCTAAGATGCTTGCAGTCTCCAGTTCCAGCTGCTACCAGCCTACTAGATTTCTGAAGTGCTCTCCTGCAATCAGCACATCCAGCTAAAGGCGAGGCAGTTCTTCCCTTGGGTAACTGCTCCCACTCGAGCTGGGATCAGCCCTTCTCCTGCAGGAACTGGGCGCCAGGCAGCTGCAGCCAGGGTGGGGGCTGTGCCCCACAGTGGCTCCGTGGAGCAGACAGGTACAAAACCCAAGCCCTTAGCACAAGTCCTCTCTTGCCCAGGCCAAAAGCAGAGGCAGCAACCCCAAACAGCTCTGGAGTTCAATCCTGCTGCTGCCTGGCATGCTGGAGGGCAAGGAGCAGGACAGGATGCTCCCCGCAGGGGAACCCCCGGTGGGGGTGACAGGGGTTTCTGTACCGGTTTTGTCGCGCTGTGCACATCACTCACACGCTGCCCTCGCCGCTCCCAAAGCTGGTGCCTCCTCAGGCCTGGACAAGCCGGTGCAGAACTGGGCTGGATCATCTCCCTGTGCTGCCGCTCTCAGTTCCAGGTGCCAGCTGAACGAGCCCGTACAACAGCTGGGAAAGGCAGCGCTGAGCACAACGCCTTGTCCGGGCTCCACGAGCACCAGGCAGGTGGGAGAAGCTGGCCAGACCTCTGAGCAAAAGTCCCAGAGGAGCAGAGCTGAGCAAAGATGGGTGTCCCAATGGCTCAACCCTTATCTACAACACTCTCACCCACTCTAAACGCAAAGGCTGGAAGTTGGAATCCTTTTGTGTGAGCAGCTGAGCAGCCAGCTGGCTGTCTGGGGGGAGGGAGAGCCCTTTGCTACCCACTCACCAGCAGTTAAGGCACGTGCAGGGCAGATGAGAATCTGCCCACCATTACACGCTGCTGGGAGCAGCCTGTGGTGTGCATGCTGTGCAGGTGTCAGCATTAGTCAGGTGCTGGAGGGGAGCAGAAAGGCCTAATTCTACCTCTGGATCACTTGGGAGGTGCTGTGCCAGAAAAAGCTGCCTGGAAAAAAAAAATAAAAATCAAGGAAGCAACAAACTGACACCAGCAGAGGTAAACCCATCTCTCAGATCTCCTCCTTGATGCTGCTTCCCTTCCAGGCATTGCATCTGAGGCCATAAAATGTCCCACAAAGACTAGGCTGAAGGCAAAGTACCCAAGGGAGGGCCAAGGACAGGCTTGGACTGGTCTATCCCACCACAGCTTGGGGCCAGCAAAGAGTTTCAGGTGAGCTGGTGGGAACAGGGAGGGACGTGAAAATGACTTGCTGGAGACAAAGACAGCTCTTTCCCTGCTGGATGCCCCAGCCCCCCTGCCTTCATGGTCTACAGCTTGACCATGGAGAGCAAATCTCAGCGCCCTTCCCTCCCTGCTGTCCCACCAGCAGCACCCTCTGAAGGAGGACAGAGCCATCGAGACGGTTTTGTCGAGACCATCAAATAATAATTTACTGTGATTGAATCTGTGGCTTTGTACAGTTGCCGGGGTGGGAGGAGACCAAAGGAGGAGGGGATGGGGAAAGAAAAAAAAAACCAAACCAAAAAAGTCGTTTGCCGCAGGCTTGAGTGAAGTGCGAGATAGTCCTTGGAGGGGCTCGTGCTCCCTCTGTCCTCTTCCTTCTCTTCCTCTCCCCCTCTCCCTATACTTCTCCCCTGAATCCATTCACTTCTTCCTTTGCTTCTCTGCTTTCCTTGCGCTCTGCACAGCGGGAACCTCTCCAAGACACGATCCAGTCAGCTGAAACCAGAAGAGGACACTCACTGGCACCCATTTGCCCTCAGAACCAGCAGGGGCCGTTTCCATTACCCACCCCTCACATTTTGGGGTGACCCTGCTATTGCCCTGCAGAGGAAAAGCAAAGGGGCTTGGAGGTCTGGACCTGTCTCAGAAAACCATCTCCATGAGTGGGATGGGATGATAGGGAACTAGCAAACAGTCTGTGGAGCAAAGGGTGAGCCGCGGGCACCTAACCAGACCTTTTGCCTTTGCCCAAGCCTTGTTGTGAGAAGGGGCACTGTTTGGTGAGATCTTTCTCCCTCCTCCAGGGATAATGGGAACCACCATCAGTAAGACCAGGGCAAATGCAGCCCAATCTCCCTGGCCACACACCCACCTTTCTCCTCCCCAAACCCAGCATGCTCTTGCCTTGCTTCTCCTTCTGTGCCCTGATGTTCCTCCCTCTCTGCTCTTGGCCACTGCAGCTAGAATAAGCTGGGATGGCTGGTTTCCAGTTTCTGACTGAGCAGAAAAAGCTGTGGGCAACTCCTAGGGCACTCTCTTAACAGAAGGAAATGCTTCCAAGAGACTCCTTCCCACCCCTTCCTGCCCCTCTTTTTGAAGGCACTGCCCATGCCAGTCGTGGCCACGGGGCTGTGATGGGGACCTGGCTGCTGGCACAGGGGAGCAGCAGCGTCCGCCCAGCCCATGCTGTCAGCTGCGAGCCAGAGCAGGAAACGAGCCCCGAGCTCACATCCCCATCCGGAGGAAACACTCCTGAACATCTGGAAGACCCGAACATCTGGAAAACCTCCCTTAGCACCAGTAAGTGCCAGGCACAGCCCCCGGCTCGGCCCTCGGGAGTCCTCGCGCGCCCCGACTGGGAGCGGAGGGGTGGGGTGTTCGGAGGGGATTTTGCTCATAGGAAGCAAACGCTGCCAGCGTTTCTGGTTTGTTTGGGGGTTGATTTTTTTTTTTTTTTTTTCAGGGAAGAGCTCTGCTGCACTCACGGCCTTTGGCTCAAAAAGCAATGGAGGAAAACCATCTGCCCACCTCCACCTTTGGCAAGAACCTCCCCAGCACCATCTCTGGATGGACGAGCTTCTCTTTAGGACCCTGTCCTAAAGCAAGTCCAGGGGCTTGGGAGCCTCCCCGAAAGACAGTAAGGGCAATACTGGTGAAGGCTTTTCTCCCATCATCCCCAGTGCACCCAACTGTCTCTCTCTCCACTTCTGCCATGGCAGAAGCTGGTGATGCAGCCAGATGTTCCCAAGCTTAAGGCCACCCAGCTCATGCACGGACACTGACCAGAGCTCTCCCTTACTGCTAGGCAGCAGGATTGCAAGGATTTAACCAAACTTGTAATTAAAAAAAATAAAACCAACAAGGATACAAAAGAAAAACATGCCAGTGGACACAGACAGTATGAAAAACGCTGCTTCTGTCTCCAATGTGCACCACTTATAAAAGCAAAACAGCCCCCTTATGGTTAATTCTCAACATTGCATCAGCTCCCAGTATACCCGGGGGTATCTCTAACAGGGAAAACTCTCCTGAGGAGCACAAGATGGCCACAGGGAGATGGGTCTGCTCCAAAGCTTTGGGACAAGGTGGTTTGCAGGAGTGCAATGAGCCCACCCAGCTCTTCACCTGAACTCTTCTAAGGCTGGTCTGGTGGATGGCAGTGACCCCCACACCTTCCACACCAGCTCAGCTCCACTTCAAGAGGGGCAGCAGGGGAAGGAGCTTTCCTGGGACAAGCACAACAAAACACACAAGTTGGGTTTTTTCATTTGGTTCTGTAGCATTTTGTTCCACAAACAAAAAAGGGGGGAAAAATAAACAACCCTTTCCTCCTCCACACTTCCTCAGGGAAGCAGGAAATTTGACTTACCTATGGTTTGATAGAAAAATGCTATTTTGGTCAAAAATGTCCTTCATTAAAAAATACCCATTGCTGAAATTGTTTCTGCTGCATTTGCTTGCAGACAAGGGCACCTGCAGTCACCTCCTGCCCAGCGTCCAAGGCCCCCCTGCTGCACCCCATCTCCTGCTCCCCAAACTCACCGTAGTCACGATATCACACATTTACAGTTCATGCAGCCGGGGCCGCTCTCATCTGGGGGATTCAGCTTGCGCAGCTTATGCTGACGGATCTCCCTCACCAAGGTGTAGAAGGCATCTTCAACGCCCTGGAAGAAAAGCATTGCTTGAAGCAGCTGCCCTCTTTGGGAAGGAACAGTGGAGAGGGCTCTGCTCCCCAGCGCTGTCGTCCAGCGGTGGAAATTGCAGAGTTAAAGGCACAAAACAAAGCTGGGAAGACCAAGGGGGGATCTTAGTGTGACCCCCAAACAGAGAGAGAGATTGAATAAGCAATCATGAGGCCAAGGAGCTCTTAAGTCCTTAAGATTCAGCAGCTTTCAGCAGATTCAATGAGATCTACCACCCAAGAGAAAAGCCACCACTAGACAGACCCCTGAAGGCAGCAGCTGCTCCACTGCCACCTTTGCACTCTGGGAGCTCCAGGTGGTCCCAAGTCCTCTGGGCTTAGCTGACCTTTGGTGACTATGAGGGTTATTCCAGAGCCTTGGATAAAGCCCTGAGAAGGCATCTTCCCTTCACTGCTGCCAGAGCATGGATTACGGGCTTCTCCAGATTGGAGGCTCAAGCTTGGACAGGGGACAGAATGTCCTGATGGAGCATTTAGCCTTGAGGAAGCAACTAACCCCAGCCCTTGCACCCATCTCTCTGCAAGGTAGTGTCTGCCCATTCCTGCCTCATGTCCTCCCACGTGCTGCCAGGATAGCACTGGAGAAAAGAGAAGAAACAGAAGATTTTGTTTAAAACCCTCTTCCTACCTGTCTGGTTTTGGCAGACGTTTCTATGTAGGGGATCCCGTAACTCCGGGCCAGGTCCTGCGCTTGCCGGGTCTCCACTGTCCGAGCTGGTAGGTCACATTTATTCCCCACCAGCACCATGGGAACATCATCTGAGTCTTTCACCCTCTTGATCTGCTCTCTGCAAGAGTAAGAGGTGCCAACGTGAAGGGAGAACAGGCCAAGGAGGGGCAGCTCCAGGACACTCTCCACCCATTTCTTCATCAAGAATCAACAGCTACTCTTCAATTCTGCCAAGGGCCTTGTGCTGAGCTTTCAGGAGCACGTAAGTGAAAATAGCAAAATAGCTACAGCACCTCTGGAAATTAAAACTAAACACACTTCTGCTCTTTAAATACAGTGGTTTACAAAACACAACTTCAAATTATGACAGTCTGTATTAGGACTTGAGCTTAAGATAGTTTAAGCTAAAGAAAAACAAATACTCAAGCCATTACCTGTGTTATTTCCAGCATTCTAGATTAAGTAATCCCCCTGAATAGGGATTAAAAAATGAAAAAAAAAAAAAAAAATCACCTGCAACCAGAATTTGCTGAGTTGATAAAGCAGCTTTTGGCAGCTGTAACCTTTCCTGCAGATGCTCAGGCAGTTCCTGCCTCCTCTCGGTTTAGTTCAGGTCACTCAAAGTTGAGAAACCAACTGGGAAGCGGATAAACTGTAATGCTCACTCCTTCATTCCAGCCTCGGATATAAAACTGGGTGGGTGAGGATGAGACCTACCACTTCTAAAAATCTTAAAGGCCATGATGACCACAAACAATCCATTCAATTCCCTCCTGATAGATAATAACTTCCTTTGCTTAAGAAATCATTTAACTTCAGATGCAAAACAGCTTTTTTTTTTTCTTGCTCACGCACCCAGAACATTGAACATGGTTTTATTTAACTAACAAAATGCTGATTTCTGCATTTTAATTGAATACAAATTTTCATCCCAAAGGAGGTGGACAAGTATCACACACGAAAAAAAAAAATCAATCATCTTCTTTAATGTAGTATAAGATAAAAATAAAGCCTGACTATATGTATGATAGGCCATAAAGTCACTTAAATGTTCCATGTAACATCCTGACCAGTGCACACAAGTACTAAATTTAGTGCACAGGCTACACTTAGCTGGAAAGAGATACCTCCTAATGGCTCCTAACCAGGGAGAGCCAGCATTTCTCTGGGGAATGTTCTTCTCAAAGTGCAAACACAAAGAGCACAGGCGAAGTGAGATGAAAGCTGGTGATTTACACCATGATTAAAACCATGATTGAAAAGGAGCCGTCCTGTGAGTGATTCAGAGGCACCAGCCCTGGCACAAGAATGAACGCTGCCTGATCCTGCAGGTGCTTTAGGAAAATCATAGCCTTTGTCCTCCAGTTCAGCTAAAACGAGACAAATTAGTCCAGCCATGTTGTTACGGGATTATCTGGGACCCAGGTTTATGATGAGGGACTGGGGTACATGGTCCCTTGGTGGGCACTGGGTGGAGTGGGGACAGGCAGAGCAATCTTCCACACCCTCTGCAAGTGCCTCCCATCACAGCCAAGCCTCAGGAAAAGGCATAACACAGAGGGAACCCTCCCTGAGCAACCATCGGGGTGGGCAGGGAAGGCTCCTGCTGCATTTCTATCAGCTCCTAAGCTCTCCAGCGGTGATGGCAGCAGGGGGGAGAAGTGGGATGCAGGGCACAGCCAAAGCTGGGGGGTCCCTGCTCTGCCACTGCTCACCCCAGTACATCCTCCTGGGTGGGTCGGCTCGCTTGAGCTCTGACTCTCCTTCTGCTCTGACTTTGTCCTGGTTGAAAGCAAGCTCCAAGGGGCCAGGGCCACCTCGCCCCGTGCGCCCGTGGCCAGCAGACCATGCCCTCGCCACGCTGGCTGGGGAAGCAGCCCTCCTGCCCTTCCCAGCCTCCTCTCCCAGCTCCCGGGCCCAGCAGAAGTCGCTGAGATCGATGGCACTAACAAAGCAATTCCATTAATTAGGGAGGGGAGGGAGTGGGTCAGAGAGGATCAGCTCTCTCTTTAGTCACCATAAACACTTAAACATTGCATTACCGCGGCCCCAAGGGCCACGAGCAATCCCTTCGGATGGCTTTTATTGGAGTCACTGACATTAGCCGTCTGCTCCGCCTCTTCCCTGGGGAATGGCCACTCCAGCTAATTGCCTTTGCTGGCAGCCGGCGCTTCCACTGCCGGCCGGTCGAAAAGGGAGGGCAGGAGGGTGCAGGGGGAAGGGGCCTTTCCCAGGATACCGACCTGTACTGGTGAATATCTTCAAAGGACTTGGTGTTGTTGATGGCGAAGACGCAGAGGAACCCTTCCCCCGTTCTCATGTACTGATCTCTCATGGCACTGTACTCCTCTTGCCCTGCGGTATCCAAGATGTCCAACAAGCAGGTCTCTCCATCGATGACGACTTGCTTTCGGTAGGAGTCCTGTAGGCCAGGAGAGGGAGAGAAAGGGAGGAAGATGCCTTAAGGGAGGGTTCTGGTCAAGCCAAGCAAAGGAATGCAGAAAGTGCATCCCTGGGAAGGTGCCTGGTCATGATCTGCCTGGGTTTAGCTCCCATTAAACAGACGACTGAATCTGTTTCAAAAATAGGAGGGAAAGGAAAAAGAAGAAAAAAACCAAACAAACAAAACAATGGAAAAGGGAGCAGCTGAGCAGGTTTCCCCTTCTCTGGTGAAGCCACAGAGCAGCCAGTGCCTGGTTTGCTCTCCCCCTCCCCAGCTCTGCCTTGACAGACCAGGGGCAGCTTTGTCTCTACCAAACCACAGAGCCCTCCACAGCTACTGTCCTAAGCTTTATTCAGTCCCAACTAATCCTCCTGCTGCCACCCTGTCCAGGTGCTGGGAGGGGACACCCAGGAAAGGCTGCTCTGGCTGGACAGTACTTCCAGCCACCATCTGCAGGGCTGGAAGGTGTTCACCTGGAAACCCAGCACCTCCAACGCACCTCAGCTCAGACACCAGAGGCAATATGCCACCAGTTAGGCTGCAAATTGGGCTTGATGGTAAACTTCTTTTTCAAGCATGAGAAAAAAAAAAAAAAAATCATGCTGTGAGAAGGGTGTTTCCCACAACCAGTCTGTGCCTAGAGGGCTCCAGGAGAGGTAGGGACTATCCAGGCAGGTCTTTTGAAGTTGGGGTTTTTCCCTGCAGCAGAGGCAATCACAACTTATTGCAGATGTGAGAAGCCCTGGAAATCACCCGGGCATCCCTCTGTTTTCATCCCTTCATTTTCAAGGCAGGGTCCTCAAAGCACCCCTCCTCCCCAGCATGCCCAGTCTCACCAGCAAAGATGCTGCTGGGGCAGCTCCTGCACGGAGGAACAGCCTCATCCCTCTCCAACAACCATCCCCTGGGCACAGCACAGTGTCCTTGACTCTCAGCAAGAGGAGGAAGACAAAACCAAAGGTACGAAGAAGGTGCGATTCAGGAACGTGACCATGACAGCACTTTGCAGCCACTTGCAGAGGCTGCAGTTTAAAATTAACTCAAATGTCTGCTGCTCTTCCAACAACCAGAACAATGTTATCAGATGAGCTTTGCAGGTCTGCAGACAAACAGCCGACACAGCAAAGGTCACAGGCAGGACCAGCAACAGCATGGAAAGGGAATGGGGCCAATGCAGCCTCCACCCTTTGGTTCATTACTAAACAACATCATCTACCAGGACTAATTAAAGTCCTTCCTCACCTTGAGGAGAGGGCCACAAAATCAGAGGAGATGAGATCTGCTCTGCCATGACCTTGCTGGCTCTGCCTTCCCAAAAAGGGGACTGCTGACCTACTGGGAATAAGCACAGAGTGATAGGCTGGCTTCCAGTCAACCACTCTGAAGGCAACTGGCAGGCTGCCCTGCAGGGATGCGCTCCCCTTTCTGATCAATAAAGTATCTGGAGTCTCCTTGGTGCACAGCAGAAGAGCACCAGTTCCACCTCCGGCATACCAGTGCCTGGCAGGGACTGGCAAAAGGGACCCCAAGGCCTGCCCTGCCCAGCAGAGCATCCTGCCACCACATGCCCTGGCTGCACACGTGTCTCGGCACGTCCCCTTTCATCGCCGAGTCGCCCAGTGCAGGAGGTCTCACCAGCAGACAGGATGCCAACAGAGAAGCGATCCCACACCTCGGCTCAGCTCACCAACAGGCAGCCTGTGAGGCCAGCCAGCTCACCACAGAGCAAAGGCAGAGAATGCTCCCCAAAGGAAAGGGACAAGCTCTGCCCACCTTTGCTTTGTGCCCAGCTTCATCTGAAGTCCCCCCGGATGCCCAGGAGGGTGGCTCAGCCATCCCTGCCACACTTCCAGGTGACTCAGGATCCCAGAGGGATGCTGGGAGCACCCCAGGCGTGCTGGAGGACCAGGCCAAGAGATCCAATTGTTAAATGCCATGGTCAGGAAATGACCAAAGGTTTGGGAACATCATTACCAGCTGACTGCTAAAAGCTGGAAGACAAACCAAAGAATTTCCCAATACAGTCTGACTTCTTTACACCAGCAGCACGTTTCCTTGGTGTCTTGGCCCTCCCATTCCCTAAATAAGGTCTGAAGGCTCCTCAGCAGCCCAAAAGCCCACATGCAAGAGCAGTTCAGTCAGCAGCAGGTTCCAGAGCCAGACATTTGCACCAATGAATCGGGAGAGTGGGAGGGAGCAGGTGCTCACCCAGGGTTTCTGCCCCAAACAGGGGGCAAACTCTCTTCTCCACCCTTCCTGCCCTGGGGAGCATCTTCTCAACACACCCCAACCTACTCACCCCCTCTTTGCAGCAGACCCTGTGCCCGATTCATTGGAGCGACAGGTAAAACCTCTGCTCCATGCACATAAACTCTTTTCCCCCTCCCTTCTATCCCACTCATCCCAGCACTGCTGTGCTGTTTGTTAGCTGCTTGGACAGTCAGAGTCAGCTGCTGGGCATGATCCAAACCAGCTTAGTCACAGGAGTGTGGCTTGTTGGTCGCATTTGGATGGCTGGCAGGTAACTCCCTCTGCATCCTAAATCCCCATAAATGAAGCATAATGAAAAGGAGTCACCCTGATATGAGTGAGAAGATGGCCAGGGGGATATGGAGCATGACCAAGGGTGCTACAAAGACATCAGGGCTGATGGGACTTGCAGGTGGATAAGCAGCAGAGGTGAGAGGGATGAGGAGTTGCTCTTGGCTGCTTTAGGAAGGGAAGAGAAGAGCAGCGTAGGGCTGGGGAGAACCAGGGAGGTGAGCGGGCATCTGCCATGGCAGAGCAGGAGCGGGCAGGGCGAGGAGGGTGTGCTGGGAAATGCCATGCAAGGTTTACATTCCCTGCTGCTTGTTTACATGGAGAGAATTCCCTGCAGGGTGCATACAGAGGCCAGGCGGCTGGAGACAAAAAAAAAAAAAAGGATGCCAACACATCATTGGGTCAGAGCTGCCTCTGCCCACACTGAGGTCTGAGAGAGAACCATCCATGCAGATGTCTCTCCAGGGGAGTTCCTCTCCACCAGCAGCTCTTTTGACAAAACCGATCTGGAACAGGTTTTTAAGAAAAGCAGATGATGCTACTGGGGAGGAGAGAGGAGCTGGGGAAGGCGGCAACTGCATCCATCAGTGAGGTGCAGCACCGAGACTCAGAAGCCTTTAAGTTCCAGTCTGTGCTGCGGACTTTCTAGGTGACCTTGGCCAAATGATGTAATAGCACGTGCTTTTAAGTGCTTTCACTCCTTCCCGTCTGCAGGACTCTAAGACTATTTCTGCCTTTCTACCAAGTCTTGTCTTGCTTGTTTATTTAAGTTTTAAGCTCTTCAGGGTGGGGACTACACTTAAAACACCTACCAGAATAGATTCTGATCCCAGTTGGGGCCTTTTAGCCATTATGATAACAATAACTGCAGCAACCACATCTGCATTTACACACATCTGGTAGAGAATCCTTTAGGACTGCAGACAGGGAGGGTATTGTCCAAGAGCCATGACAGAGCTGTAATTTGCCTTCCCAGGGTGGCCTTGTTCCTCATGCAGAGCAGTGGCTGCTGCCCACATCTCCCCTGAACGAAGGTGTAAGTCATGCAGGGAGTAATTAGCATCTCACTAGCAACGGTGAAAGCAGGCAGAGAGTGGAATGTGTTTTAAAAAATGGGAAAAAAATAAATAAATAAAAAATAGTGTAACATATATTGAAGACCAAGACCCCACTCTGCACAGCCTCCAGGAGCACAGGGTCCCTGCCTGCTTCTCCAGGCAGGGTGCTGAGATAGACAGACCAGTGCTACCATCTAATGAGATCCATAGATCGACCTTTAACTCCTTGTGATGGAGCAGAGGCAGCACTCTGGGAACCAGAACAGTTCAGCTGCTCAGCACGTCTCGCTCAAACTGCAGGACATACATAATACAACCAAGCTCCAATAAAACCCATTTTGCCAGTAAATCTCAAAACACCCTGTGTGAGAAGTCAATATATTTACTCTGATTTCACAGGAGGAGAAATGAAGCACAGGCACAAAATGGCTTTTCAATCCCAAACCTTTAACCCCTCCCTATGCTGCTATCTCATCAGCCAGGAGGACTTATGAGCAGCTTGGCAGGCCCTGTGCAGCTCTGCCCACTCCTGCCACCCCTCCTCAGCTGCCACCGCTGTCCTTCTGCAGGAGGCACAAGTCGGTCACCACGACCTCCAAACGTGCGCACGGAGACTCAGAATAGCTCTGCGAAGCAGAGGAACATCCCTGCTCGAGTTCAGACTTGGGACTGAGCCCAGCACGCTCTGGGTTGGAGGTGAGGTGGAGAAGGGCAAAAGGGAAACACAGGCAGGCAGACAGACTGATCCCATGCCCAAAGCCGCTTACCTCTATTGTGGGGTCATACTCATCAACGAAATGATTCTGAATGAGTTGTATTGTCAAAGCACTCTTCCCGACACCACCAGCTCCCACCACCACCAGCTTGTATTCGGTCATCTTCTAGCTGACCCCAGCTCAGGACTACCAGGAGCACCACCACCTGCAAGGAGAAACACGGCTGTGCGTTAAGAGGGGGAGTCCCTCACCATCCCCATGGGCTCTGCAGCGGGGCTGAGCAGTCACCCCCAATTTTCTGCTGGGAAAGGCAGAAATCTGCAAAGCACAGCCTCATTACTCAGATATTGAGCGCTCCCAATGTCTCCTGCATGTCCCAGGAGCTCCCAAATGCTGCAAGGCAGAGACACAGAGCTCCAGGATCCAGCACACTCCAACACAGAGACACCTAATTCTGCAAGGCAGAGGTGAAGCGATACACCCCATAAGGTTATAATGGCCTTCTGAGTTTTCTGGCCCTCAGTAGTGATCAAAGCTGGGACAAGGTAAAGCCACTTAACTGCTATTTTGGGTGGCAAAGAGCCACCCCTCACTCTCTGGGGTGAAAACCAGTAAGCCACCATCAAAAATGCAATGTGTTTTTAGTGTAGCTTTATGAAATTGTCCATGAAATTGCCACCGCAGGGTATTCTGCTCCAGGACCACCCTCGTCTCTCATTACAAACTCACAGATGTACCACTCAGGCAAGCCTGGCCTGGAAATGGGGAGATGGTAGAATGGCCCATGTGGCTCAAGGGCTTTCTTACCTTCTTCCCACCCAGTATGCTGACTACCCTGGTAACCTGGCCAGAGAAAATGGAATTTATTTCAGTCTGTCAGCCTGCCCTGTGCCGCTAGGATCCCCTGTCTGTCTTTGGCTTTTATGGTCTGATGTGCTGGGGTCTCAAAACTTGAGACAGTCTCACCTAAAACCATGAAGCTTGGTCTAGAAGCACAGCAGGGAACTGCAGCATCCAGAGCTATTTAACCTAACACCCTCTGTCAGTAATTAACACTACTTCAAAATGGGCAAAATAATCCATTAAACTGAACACAAAACTCCATTTGTCCTGTGATACGCCGCAATCCTTCAGCCTGACAGCCTGGACGTAAACTTCACACCTTCTCCAAGCAAGCCTCAAGAGCTGAGGGAGTGTTACTGATAAGAAACCAGAGGTACAGGCTCTGTAAATGCAAAGTAAACTCTAAAGTAACCCATTTAAGAGATCTGCTTTTCCAGAAGTGCTCAGCACTCTCTCCAATTTGCCTTATCTCAAGCTGGTGATCCAAAATCAGCAGATAAGATTTGAAAGCCTTGGCGAACACACTTTGTCAATGCCCATGGGTGCAGGGAAGTCCCAGCCTCCCCCTAAGTACGTTGTTAGCTCCATAGGGAGCTGAGTTAAACCTCAAACCATAGGACAGCTTTGAGCTGGTGGCACATCCACACCCTCTGCATATCCTCCAGCCTCCCACTGTGCTGACCATCACAAGAGGGAGAGCTACCAAAGGGCCACCGAGGTGAAGCTGACAGGCACCACAGAGAAGCAAGAGATGTCATCACAGAAGGTGCTAATTGGGAATGATGATTAGGGTCAGGATGAGCAAACCACACTTCTGCAGTGCCATGTACTTGCCATGGCCCTTCAGCAAGAGAACATTCACCCCCCACCTCCTCCCTTAAATTTCTGCTCCAGCTGTACCAAGAAATAGGAACCTTAACTTAGGAAGATTACAAAACCCCAAAGGTTTAAAGAGAAATCCAGCCACCCTGGACTGCAACCCCTGTCCACTGAGAGTCACCCCAGGGTCAGATACTCGTCCACAGCTGAGCTCAAGTGAAGCCACCAAAAAGCAGAGCAGAGATGGGCTCATGGTTCCCCTGGCCAGCTGCCATTTGAGGTGTCCCCACAGCACCGTTGCACAGGGATTAGACACCCCCCAGACAGTTACATCTCCCCACCCCCTTCTCCAGGCTCAGCAGCCGGGGGGAGCTGGTACAAACTGCCGGCAAAGGCCGCTCCAGAGCCAGGCTGCATCTGCTAATGCAGCAAAGATCTAATGGGAGGCCAGGAACTTTCTGCTTTCAATCCCCACCTGACCGCAACCCTAAACCACTCCCGTGGTCCCCCCTTGAGCTGGGAGCAGTCAGACACAACCATGTCTAGCCACAGCCCCTGTCCCAGCTGCTGCTGTGGTAGTGGGAAGGCAAAACAAGCCCAGGCCCTTCTCAGCATCCAGGATTCTGAAGCAGGGTGCAAAAGAGCAACCAGAGCACAAACACGATGCCAAGTAGGACCTCTGGTTGCCGTAATCTCTGGCTGCTGTGCCCTTTTCCACTGCTGGAGAAGCTGAAGGTCGCTAAACACGCTGGAAAAGTGATGATGATTTGGGAAATGAGGTGCAAATAACATGATACCCCATTGTCCATACCTAAACTGCTTCCCAGGAGAGTCTGACGTGCCTCTGGCAGCCGAGGAAGAGATGCAGATTGAAAGCACAGATGCAGGAGACAATCTAAGCGATCACACTAATTGACCACATGCAGGTTGCTCTGCTCCATTAACACCCTCACATGTAGGAGCTTCTCACACACACTGCTTCTCAGGGGACAAAGGAGATCCCCACCCCAGGCTTCTCATCTCTCTTGGATGGGAAGAGATAATTACCACGAGGGACAGTGACAGGCTGAAATGGGGACCGAGGAGCAAATGCTGACTGACACTGCTGGCCAACACCATCCCATAGCTCCCATCACACTCTCTGCTCCCGAACTCAGGAAGATCAAGGTTGCTCACTAACACACACAGAGGTTTCAACGTAGGGGTGGCTGTTCCTCAATGCCACATGAGCATCACCACCACCATGTGGGCTGGTTCAAGGAACAGTTATCCCAAAGCCAATATTTCTGTCTCTCCTAAAAAAAACAGAGTCAGGGAAGTGAGAGTGGGGCTCCTGCCAGGGAGATGGTAACAGACACCCCAAGATTTTGCATTCGCTCTGGGGACACAGTGCACAGAGGTTCACAGCCTGTCAGTTGGTATGAAAGCTTCTCCTGATGTGAGGATTTCCAGAGGATAAACAAGAGTTTCTCAGCAGCTAATGCAGAGCCCAGACATAACTGACCACAAAGTAACAAAAGGAATCGGGGAAGCACAGCCTCCCAGGCTGGAACAGCCCTTCTTCCATCCTCTGCAAGCTCTTCAAGATCTGAAAGCCTGACCCAGGTCACCATCTGGTGCTTTCCCTGCCTATCCAAGTTTATCACCTCTGTGGTACTCAACCATCTCAGCCCTCAAAAGCCTGGCAGGGCTGGTGACCAAAGCGCTGAGCGTGGCAGGGAGGAGGAAAGCCATTCGGGAAGAGCAGGCTGGGATCCACGTGCCAAGCCAACAGTCCCAGCGTGGAGCTGGAGCTGCTGCTGCTCTAGTTCCTGGCCTCGTGGATTTTCTCCTGTAGCGAGAGGGCTCCTGGCTCCTGTTCAAAGCTGTCTAGGAAAGCCTCGCCGAGCTCTTCCGCCTGGCAGCAGCAGCTGCTCCCAGCCCGGTAGCTGGAGCCATGTGGCTCCAGCAAACAAAAAACATCTGCCAGGCTTGTGCAGGAAGCCAGGAGAGCAAGCGCCCAGCCCCAGTGGGCACCAGCACCCTACCTTAGTCATGCAGAGGGGGGTTGAAATTGTCGGTGAGGGCAGAAGGCATAGTCCTCGTGCTGTCCCCTGCCAGCACCCGCTGGGCAGCACAGAGGCTTTGCCCACAGAAGGGAAAACTGAGAGGCTTGGTGCAGACCTAAAGCAGGTGTAGACATCCAGGTGTAGGCATCAAGGTTACAGGTGCAACTCCGAAGCCCAGCTGTTGTCCTACAAAGAACAACCTGACATTCTTCACAGAGAAGTCTCCAGCACAGAACTTCATTTGCAGAGGTGGTTTGGGGGAGCTGGCTGTGAAACCACCAGAAACTCACTCAGCAGAAGCAGAGGTGAGAACTCAAGTGGCTTGGCCCCACTGGTACCTCCCATCACACCACCAGAGTTTCAAGAAAAGCTCAGATGCTTTTGCAAGCAAAAGGGATTTGCAGTGGGTTTCCAGCTTTCTCTGTGTGCTCCCTTTCCTCCCATTGCCTTGTTTTTCATCCAGGATGGACACCAAGCCAACTAAACAAGCCAGGAGACAGATTTTTTTTTTTTTCCCAGCACCACCATACTGAGGCCAGCCAAGACAGAAGTTTTACCCCAGTTCACTACTGAATGTTTACCCTTTACCTGTCCATTGGAGGTCTCTGCATGTAAAGGCATCAGAAGGCTGGTTCCCTTCTGCAAATCTCCCTGGACACGTCTCAGATTGAGCACCCTTTCCTCCAAAAGCTCTGTCTGTAGTAACTGAGAAGCCCATAGACCACAAATGCTGCAAGTCCACCACGCTGGCAAGCCTGGGATCCAACTTGGCAATTTCAGAACACCAACAAGGCAAACCCTGCTGGCTCACCCTGGTGACTGCCCAGGCTCCTCCAGTTGCTCATGCATGGGGCTGTCACCAGCGTCACAAAACACAGGCCCCACTGGGCTTGAAGGAACCTCTCCAACCATGTGAAATGCCACTTTTCACTCAAGGGCCAGAACACTGATGTTCTGTGTGGCCTGAAAGAGGCGAGGGAAATGAGGCTGGCAAGCTGATGCCATTACCAATCGCAGCCTATCCAGAGCTTTGTTTTAATTTACTTGTTGCTTTTTTAAATTAACAAATGGGCTGCAAATCTAACCCAACGTGCTTGCTGTTGGCTTGCTGGCTGCGTACCCACAGAACTCAGGCAACGCAGCCCACAGACGAATAAAGAGAGAGGGATGCCAAAGATGGAATAGAAGTTGCAAATGCTGGCCCTGCTTTGGAGAAATGACTTGGAGATAATAAATGTCTCCTATTTGGGAAAAAAAAAAAAAAAAAAAAAAGAGGAACAGAATGGCTTCTTCCATCCTCTGCAAGCTCTTCAAGACCTGAAGGAAGAGGCAGACTGTCCCAAGAGACTGGGCACAGCATTTTTTGTGCCAGGGATAAAAAAAGGAAAGGGGTAAGGAATGACATCATGTGGGAGGCTCAGAACACAGGCACACACACATTCAAGAAGCCTGGGAGGAAGAAGAGCAGAAAGTTGCGGGCAGGTTTGAGGAGCAGGCAGGTCTGGAAGAGAGGACTCGCCTCTCTCTCCACAGCAGCCAAGGACATGTCCCAGCAGCAAGGTGCAAGCCATGGCTTTCCACAAGGTCTGGAACAGGCACCACCAAGCCCAGCCCTTGCACAGTTTCCAGTTGAAGCACCTCTGGCAATGCAAGCCCTCTGCCAGAGACTACCCAACCACAAAGGGCTCGGGAAGTCCCTGCTCATCTTCCCTCTCCAGAAGAGATGGAAGGATAAAGAAAAACAAGATAGCACCATCCTCACCACAGCTGCAACCCATATTCTGTTTCCTGGGTCCTGCTTCAGCTATCTGACAGCTGAGTAAAAGGCTGTTACCACTGAGTGGGTCCTGCTACACCATCCCTGCTTTCCCTCTCAAATAATAAGTATTCTTAAGAAAGTTCTCTGTTGCCGGTTTACTCTTAGAAAAATGGCTGGTGGGCAACTCTACCTACCCCACCCAAACCAGCAAACAACTTGCACAAGTGAGGAACACAGTAAATCCAAAGAGCAAACCAGCTACCCAAGAGCTTTCCTACTGGGTGAAGGAGATGCCCCCCACTCCCAGCCAATACAGGTCACCAGAATCACTGTACTCCAAAAAAGATGAGCAACCCCCCTATTTCAGGAGCTTATAAACCAGGACTGCTCCTGCCAACATCTCCAGCATCACACATGTGCACGGGGAGCAGCACGCCCACAGGAAACTCTGGTGGGTGCTGGGACGTGCTTGCGAATCAGCAGGATCTTCACCTCCCACCATCACCACTCTACCCTTCTCCCTGAAGGCAAGAAGTCCATCCCACCATAGTCTCTGCTGAAGAGCCAGTCTTCCAAGGTAACTAACACAGATCCTTAGAAAACCACCAGCAGATGGGAGAGACCACCTGGGCTGGCACCCAAGTCACTAGCTGAAAACATCAGTTGTCCACATCTGGCAGGGCCAGCAGTCTGAAGAACTCAAAGACAGCTTTTAAATTATGCCCGTGATTCATGATCTAAGATTTACATGCTGCTTGAGACTCTGGATGAGCAAGAGTAAGGGAAGAGGAGAAAGGAGCTTTGTCTGAAAGCCTGGTAAAAGTGGATTCACGTAGGCAGGAACACACCACAAAGCAGGCTGGGACAACAGGGGACAATCAATTAAAATCTGAGCTCTTTTCTTGCAGTCAGGACTTAGGACCTAGCACCGAGTCTGCCAAAGCGCGTGGGAAATCGCTGTGAGGGAGGAAAAGCTCTCGCTGCAGAAGACTGAAACTGCCAGGGCTCCTCCGCTTTCATCTCCTCTCCAGCCTCCCAGGGCTGAGCAGGTGGTTCAGAAGCAGCCGCTTCCCCGCCTGGGCTGGCAGCTCTCCACCCACCCTGGCAAAGAGGCTTCTCCCAAGCCTCCCAGCCTTCTTCAGAAAAACAAATGAAGAACATACTCGTGCAACAGAGAGGTCAAGGTGGAGCTCAGGAGAAGAAGAGGCAGCTTTTAACCTCTGTTTGCATTAAAATCCCATCTGTAAACATAAATGGGGTGGGTGCAAGGCAGCGTGATGTACCTTGAAGAGATGGACAGGCACCCAGGAAGGTTTAAAACAAGACCCACATTACAGACACTAATAACTGTAACGGCTCCAATGTGTGGTAGGCAACCACAAACCCAGGCTCTGAGCAATCTTGAGACTCTGTACCAAATTGTATTGATTTTCCCACAAGATATAAGTAGGATGAAGTAGAAGCTTGGACCAGACGAGCACGTAGTGCCAGGGTAAGTGGATCTCTGTAATTACAGCTATTACCAGGGACCGAGAATGTCAGGCTTTGTGCCAGATGCTGCCCAGTAAGGGAGTGGGATTACAAGAGATGTCTCCAGACTAGTTTCCTAAGGTGCCTGATGTCTTCTGCCTGGTCTTTTTGGTGTCAAAAGGACAAACTGTTGGGGAAAGGTGTAGCTTCTCCTGGGACCCACCAGCCCTGCCATCAAGCTACAGCAGGTCGCAGTTGCCTGGCTCTACTGCAACAGTGGGAGAAAGGACAAACTCAGATCTCACCACCAAGCTGCAAGAGATGGAGCACCCAGTGCTAGAGCTGAGGCTGGTAGCCATGCATGAGCAGAAACACCACCCTCCTTCCTGTACAGACAGGCCAGGGGGATGAGAATAAGCCAAGGGACTGGCCCAAAGCTGTCAATGGGTGGTAAAGCTGGGAACTAAATTCAGGCAACGTAACTTCCCATCTGGGGTCTTCACATGAGAGAAAAAGCTTCCGGTACAGGTTCTAGATGGGAAAGCCGTTGGTCTCCTGCTGGGCCTTTGTGGTGGGCTGTCAGAGCTGGCAGCTGTCCCCAGCCTCCCTGGGCAGAGATGACTGGAGAGACAGGGTACATCAAGGGGGAAAGCCCAGAGTGCACTAAGATGTGCCCAGCTCTCCAATTATACTAATGAAATCACAACTGGGTCACGGGCACAGGCAGCTGGTGCAGGCAGATGCTCTGATGCATGGATAAGCAACTGGCGATGCAGGTAGGGCTGGAAGCAGAGGGGGAGGCTGAGCACCACTGCTGTCTTCTCCACGAGAAAAGGGGAAGCCACTGGTATAAGGTGGCCTCGTACATCACTTCAGAAAAGGGCCAGGCCCAACCCAAGCACCACCAATGCACACATACCCTGTAGTGAAGAAGTGCATCCCTGCAAGATTTCTATTCTCCTCTCACTCTCTATCTTTCCCTACTCCTCCCAAACCACCGCTGACAGGGAAAAATTAGGAAGCTGGTTTCAGGAAACGCATCCAAACCGTTTTCACTGAGAAGAATTTGCAATGGAAATGGGGTCTGGCTGTTCAGCTTCCTGCTCGCTTTAAATCCTGACACAAAGGTATTTTTAAAGCAAAGAAATGGATAAGAAAACAGGGCATCTGCAGCTGGGAATTTTCAAAAAAATGCATTGATAATGCCTTTATTTTTTAATCTTTTTTTCTTTTGACATTTAATGGATAAGAAACTTTTGAAGAGGACAGGTTTGTGAGCAAAATAATATTATAAGAATGCTGGTGAGCTGTGGTCTCCCGGAATTTAGAGGTGCATGCAGCACACATCCTGTCGTACTACAGTGGAGAGGTCCAGACAGTAAGCCAGTGGCACTGGGATCTGGGGGAAACTGCTGGCCAGCAGCAGAAAAGCAGACAAATGAGTATCTTGGGAGAGCAGGAGCCCTGTCTGCTCCTGCCCACCCAGCACTCACCCTCCGGAGCGCTAACCAGCCCCACAGAGAAATAGGGTGCTGTCACCTGGGGATGACTCAAGTGCCCCTAGAAGGAAAAGAAACACAGAGGAGTGAGAAGGATCTCTCTCTGCAGGGACAGCAGCTCTGGCTGGGCTGGACTGGGACAGGCATATCTTGGGGAACCCTTTGATTAGTACCAACTTAGCTCCCCCAGCTTCCTTGGACAGCACCTAGGGTCCTGGACTGGAAGGGGAAAAGCAGAGTCAACCCCCATCCGTCCTCTCTCACATGTTGTGTACAACAGGCTGCTGATCAGATCTCTTCCAAAGTTCTATCTTTTCCAGGGAAAGATGGTACAACAGCTTTTTCCCCCCCTTGTTTTTCAAGATGGGGAGTAGAGCAGCAGAGGTGCAGTACTGTCATCTCCACAGGGGCAGCCCCTCCTGGCATGAGGGAAAAAGACTTGAGTTCCCTTCTCACCTTTCCATTCCCCAGGGGACACCGATAAAAAGCTGCTCATACAGTTCATTCTGAGGCAGAGCTCAAAGAAACAGCTTAAGTGACCCCAAACAGCCAAAGTCAGATACTTCCAGACTGTCTCCTTTATTAGCAAGGCATTTAATTTAGGCGATCAAATATAACGATCATCCTTCTGCATTCCTTTAGCCCTCGCAGCGCCTTTGCAGGCACGCATCCCGATTAGCAAAGCGGGGATGAAGGGGAAGGAGGCACCAAAAGCTCACCTGAGGGGTTTGCTTCAGCAGATCTGGGATAAGGAGTTGAGGAAAATGCTTTAGAAAAGCAAGTGATGGGGCACTTCAAGAAGCCAACAACACAGGGGCAGCAGGAAGAAGAGATAAAAGGAAACGAGCAGGCACCTGCTGGTGGGACCCCATGGCTGCTCTCCTTCCCACTGGGACAAGTTATTAGCCAGGTGACACCATGCTGTCACCCGCATGAATATGCATCAGTCATTATGCAGCAGATATTCTGGGACACGCTGTTGATTTATAGATCCAGCAACTGCTGCACCAGCCAGCTGCAATCTAGAGGGATGGGGACAGTGGCCATGGCTGGCACAGAGGTCTGGAGAAGATCTCCAAACCCAGCACTTCAACAGTCAAGGTGAAGGAATTCGTTGGGACCAGCTCTGAAGCCAGGCAGAGCTGACCAGCACAGCACATGAGCAATACCTGAGCAACCATCACACAATGCTGACAGGAGCAGGGACAACCAAAGGTTAAGATGTGAGATATAAGTTTGGATCGGCCAACTTTGCTAAGTTTGGGTCCTGGATTAGCCAAACCTCGCTCTGCTGCTCGTGGTACATCTCAGCCACCTTCGGTTCGTTAATGTGAGGCTTGTGTCCCCTCCCTCTGAAGCAATCTGGATCACAAAAAAAAAAAAAAATCATCTGAGTGATGTTGCCGTGGGTGGGTTATTTAAACGCATCACTGTCACAGCACCGATCCGCTCCAAGTGGGACGGAACATGCAGAGATCACAGCTCTCCAGACTGAAAAGGGAGAGATCTCTCTGAAGGGACAAGGGGACACTGCACAGGGACTCATCCTGCCTGCCTTGCGAGAGTGGACACAGAAGACATGCTCCTTCAACTCCAAGCAGGCTCCGTGCACGTTCATGTAGCCCACTCGTGGGAACACACCACTCAGGAGATCAAGGAAATAGCAACTCCACCCTGCAATGAGGAACCCACAGCAATTCAGTGACTCACTGATGGTCACACAAGAAGCTTATAGTAAAGTTGGGGGTTTCTGCTCCCCCACCTTTGAGCTTTAGCCACAAGACTGCTACTCATCAAGGGCTGTGGTTGATTAGGCAGGGGACAGGAGCACAAGACCTATTCCATCACTTCTGTCACAGCCTCCAGCATCTGCTGGCAGACCTGCACCATCAGCAGAAGCAGGGCAGGAAGTGGACTTCGTTCTAGAGCTTCCTTGGAAGCCCACAGCAACAGGGACACACAAGATTTGGGTGGGCTCCCAGCCAGCATCCACAGGCACACTAGGGCTAAAAAGAAACCAGAGATGCAAGACACCAAACCTGTGTGAGATGTGGCTCCACCTCAACACTGAGGCCTGACAAGCTGATTAACAAACAAGCAAAACCTCTGAGAGCAGCACAGCGGTTGAGGTCCCTCTGATAATGCCTAAAGGTTAGGTGTACCTACATCATCTTGAAATCCCTCAACTTATCCCTAGTCCCTCAGGACATTCCTGGTACAGGCAACGAGTAGATCTAGATCCACCCTTGGTGCTGCACTTGATGTGGCCATGAAGCTCCAGA
This sequence comes from Megaceryle maxima, assembly GCA_024605025.1. Taxonomy (NCBI): domain Eukaryota; kingdom Metazoa; phylum Chordata; class Aves; order Coraciiformes; family Cerylidae; genus Megaceryle; species Megaceryle maxima. The sequence goes on from JANHGN010016752.1 coordinate 76,115, forward strand.
GACCCTGCCCTATCTCTTTGACTAAACTTCGGTGTTCCTCTACACAGATGAATGACTAATGGAGAAGAGGGCAATGTGGGGCTCTGATCTTCACTTGGAGCAGCATGACAGCACTGGCAAGTGCTCCCTCCAGTCATATTAACCAGAATTGCTTGTCTGGAAGAGGTACGGATAGGAAGCATGCCATACCCTGAGCCTCAGTGATGACAACTCCCCATGGAGCAGAGAGCTGGTGTTCAAGAAGTGAATGGATCAGAAGATACAAGGGAGCTTGGACATGAGATCCCAACTGCAAATAGAAAGACAACAACCTTCAAGTCTTTAGACAAAGAGTGTCTTCAGTAGGAGGAGAAGCAGAGAAGTCAGGCAGAGACCAGCACCTGCCCACAGTTGATACCACCCTGGCAGGTACCTGGTGACCAGACACAGCTGGTGTTTACACCACCCACAGACAAGATTTTACCCCCATTCTTCAGTGTCTGCAAGACGAGCTGGAAAAGTCCCAGCTTGAGGAAAGTAAAACAGGACAACCTGAGCTTGCAGGTGCTCTTCTGGACAAAGCCTCCTTTTGCCAGGCCTGGCAGCACACCTCCACCACAGACCAACATCTGCACAGCAAGCTCCCCAGGCAGATTCCTTCCCTTCTCAGCAGTGAGAAAAGGTCATGCACATTGTGTGGGGAAAATAAACCAACCTTTGGAACTTTGAGCCGCAATTCACTGTAATTACTGGAACGGAACTTCCTTAGGGCAGGGTGAGCAACAGACGGGCATGAAAGAGGTTTTGGGGGATTCTCACATAGCCCAAAAATTTCTTTTCTTCTTTCCATCAGAAACCACCTTTAGTCCCAGAGCAGGGTCTCATCCTGACAGATGATCTCAAACACGAAGGCAAGTTCCTACACCAGTTTCCACTTTCAACACTCAAACCTTTATCTTCTGAAACCACCAACTGGAATCCCAAATACCTGCTCCCCAGGCTATAAACATCACTTCTCTTTGTCAGGCACTTGCATATATATGGCTTCCTGTTTTCTTTCCTGGGGTCCCACCATCTCTCAGTAGCCTCTCCAACTTTCCAACCCTGCTGCTCCAGCACACCTTTGCAATGCTGGGGAAACACACACTGCAGGGATGCTGAAAAAGGAAACACAGTGGTGGTCACTGGATTTAGGTTTAGGACAGTCCAAGCTGAGGAGTTAGAACTAAACACCCAAGTACCAAAACAGATCTGACCTCAAAGGATCACCTTAAGGACTGGGTAAAAAGTAGTGTCCCTGCACTGAAGACGCTAAAGCCAAGACAATCAACCCTGGTTGAGGAACTTGCTTGGTCTATTTTAATTTTCAATCTTAGCCCACTTGAAGCATTTATCCCTCCCAGCATCCTGTAGAGTGACATTTCCTGGGAAAGGACGGGTTAAAAACACACCTTCATTCAGCCAGGAAGGCACAGAGGGTGCCTAGGGAGCAGCTATAAAAGTCTGCAATCATAAAACAGAAGGCAGGAGGTGGCTGACTTGTCTCCTCCTCCCCGGAGATCTGGCTGCTGTGAGGAATTGCACAGGGAGCTGGTGGGTGCTGGGACAGAGAACTTGCTCCTGGGATCAGCAGCTGAGTGTCTTCCCAGGATCCTCTGCTAAGAGGCAGAAAGCATCTCCTCCTGTCCTCTCTGACCAGCTCCTAAGGACACAAAGGAGCTTCCCTAAGGAGTTTCAGCAAGGAGGGTGACAAAAATAAGCCTGCACTTGTCACACGGTGTCTCTGAGTTCATCCATCCCAGTGGAGGAGCAGGCATCTGTCAGACAACGCCTGGGGACCACCGCGGAGGAACTGCTGCAGCAGAGATCAAGCTGACTCATGGTTCTTTGGATTTGGTTTAAAATAGAAGAAATAAATAAAACAAAACCCAAACCCAAACCTCCCTTCAACCCAAGCATCAACCTTCAATCCTCCAGCGTACACTAACACAACTCTGCTATCAGAGCTAAAATTTGTTCTATTTTCTATCTGTTATTAGAGCGGGGGCGGGGGGAAGATCTGTAACAGGACCTACGTCACTCTGCGAATGGGAGCGTATCATGCTGTCGCCCTTTGCCATCAGCCCACCACCACCAGCCAACTAGTCCTGACCCTTCATTGTATTGGTTACCAGTGTGTTCAGCACCTGTCCTTGTAGACGCCAGCAAAGACACAAGAACTGAAGCGCTGACACTTAAGCCGTGCTTTCTGAAAAGGGGCTTGGGAGCTGGACCTCAGGGCACAAAAAACCTCAGATGCAACTGTCTCTCAGGTCACGGCAAATGCCACTAAAGAGGCTCCAGACAGGGCTGGAGGGACATACAGATGGGATGTGCTCTTATCTAGAGCACAAGTCTGGTGAGGAACGGCTGAGGGACCTGGGGTTGTTCAGCCTGGCAAAAAGGAAGCTCAGGGGAGACCTTCTTGCTCTTGACAACTCCCTGACAGGAGGCTGGAGCCAGGTGGGGTCGGGCTCTGCTCCCAAGAGACAAGTGACAGGACAAGAGGAAACGGCCTCAAGTTGCACCAGGGGAGGTTTAGGTTGGACATTAGAAAGCATTTCTTCCCTGCAAGGTTTGTCAAGGCCTGGCCCAGGTGGAGCCCCCATGCCAGAGGGGTTTCAAAGCCATGGAGATGTGGTGCTGAGGGACATGGTTTAGTGGTGACCTTGCAGTGCTGGGTCAATGGCTGGGCTTGATGACCTTAAAGGTTTCTTCCAACCAAAACAATTCTGTGATGTGCACCAAAAGACCACAGTCTACATGCTCGCTCAGACCAGTGGCTGCATCCCTTTTCACAGCTTCAGGCCCCTGTCTGCTGCCATAAATGTGAATTGTAACAGCTACAAAGTCACTCCTCAAGCAGTAGGAGCTTGGTCCTGTGTTTGGGGTTCCTCTCCCACTCCACTCACCCACAGAATTTGTCCATAGTGCCTTTGCTGATCATCCAAGACTTGCAAGAGCGCTTGAATAACGCTAATGTCGCATGGCTCTTTGGCTTGGTTTTTCCTTCACCCCAATGGTTAGGAAAAAGCAAGAAAATGGCAATATGATGTGAACCAGCACTGGTAAAGAGGATCCAGTCTCATCAGATGATGCAAGCTGCCTGGCTCTTGTCATGACATGATCAATCTTGTGAGCTTCAAGTTGGACTCAGAAATTACTCATAAGATATGGAAATGATCCCCCTGAGGAAACAGTTGCTAGGAACAACTACAGAAAGTCTTCACTTCTGAACATGCAGCTCTTCCGCAGTTTTGGTGGTTTGGTTTTTTTCTTAAAGGGAACAGAGAACCATCAAAGTGTCTGCGGTCAGGGGCTCTACTTCATGAGTCCATTTCTCCTCAAAGACTTGGTAGGACAAGGGTCCTTCTTTAGAAGAATAAATTCAGAAGTTAAGCTTCAGCTCTGAATTTTCAGAGTTTTGCCAACACTGTGAGATGTCAAATGTGGTCACGTTCTTTCACAGCAGCTGGAAGAGACACAAGCCACTGGTGAGATTTTGGAAAGGCGTGATGTGCTGGCAAAGCTTCCCTGCTTCATCTGACAGCAGCAGAGCTCTCCAGGGCTATTTCTCAGGGCTCCTAAGGCACCCACAGCAGTTTCTCACTCTTGGACGTCATTCACACCTAACTACAAACAAACTGCTCTTCAATTTCCCTCCTAAAACACTCATTTTCAGAAAGCATCTCCCTGATGACCATGTGCAAGGACCCTACAATGAACCTTCAAGGCCATGATGCGGTGTAGTGTGTATGGTTCTTACACAGCTCTCATTGTTCCCACCCCAGAACTCCAGCTGAATGAATGAAATTAAATCAAAAATAAACAAACAAATCAAATGTTTGCAAAAAGCTTTTTTAAAAACAGAAAGAGCCCACAGAAAGAGGCTGATCAGAGTCTAGGATCTGGACTCAAAACCCTACGAATCATAAATATTTTATCTCCTCATATAACACTTTTTGTCTTTGACCTCTCATAGGTCAGAGAGGGTTTAAGACCTGCACTGAAACGTGTATTTGAAGTTAGTATTTCTTACCCATAAAGCAGCTGTTCCAAGGTGTGGCTGTCATTCCACATGCTTTATCAGCCCCTACTTCAACAGTTTTGATCAAACTCAGGACATGCCATGCCAACTCAAACATGAAATCTGACTTAAGCTAACAGTCAAAACCCCAATCAGATAAAAAAATTCATGTAGTTGGCCTTTTTTTCTCCACCAAAGGACTTGCACATGGCTGCAAGGTCTGAAGATGACACCAATGTCATCAGATGGGTTCAGCCTGGAGAAAAGAAGGCTCTGGGGAGACCTTACTGTGGCCTTCCAGTATCTGAAGGGGACCTACAAAAAAGCTGAGGAGGGTCTTTCTACAAGGGCTTGCAGTGACTGGATGAGGGGTAATGGCTTCAATCTGGGAGAAGAGCGATTTAGATTAGAAATGAGGAAGAAGTTCTTCCCTCAAAGTTACTCTGGTGAGACCCTGGCACAGGTTGCCCAGGGAAGCTGTGGATGCTCCATCACTGGATGTGTTCAAGACCAGGTTGGATGAGGCTTTGAGCAACCCAATCTAGGGGGAGGTGTCCCTGCCCACAGCAGGGGAGTTGGATCAAGATTATCTTTAAGGTCCCTTACAACCCAAGCCATTCTATGGCTCTATGAAGCGTGCTCTCCAGGTCTAAATCTAGTTTAGATTACGTTGCCTTTTTTTTTTTTTTTTTTTGAACCTGTACTAAATGGAGGGAATTTACCCTCTAAAGGAGCCAGTTGTCATAGATTAGCTCAGGAGAGAAGCGCACAAATATCTCCATGGGCTGTGTTGGCGCAGGCGCAGTCGTTACATGCTCACTTCACAAAGCCCTCTTGAGATAACGCTGCCTTGGCTGAACGAGGCAGAGAAAAGCTATTTATTCACAACACAACAGGTTCAGATTCCTCTGACAACATCCTATGGTGTGAACTTCACTGTTCTTACACGACCTGGGTGATGACATGAAGGAGCAAGGCAGCTCTACCATCTCCCAGAGCAGAGAATACTTTGGTGGTTCTCTGCTACCTTTAAAAAACAAAACAAAACACCAAACCAAACCAAACCAAAAAAAACCACCAAAAACCAAATCAACCCAAACCACCAAAACTGTGAAAGAGCTGCGTGTTCAAAAGCGAAGACTTTCTGTAGATGTTCCTAGCAACTGTTTCCTTGGGAGGATCATTTCCATATCTTATGAGTAATTTCTGAGTCCAACTCAAAGCTCACAGGGTGGGAATGGAGCAAGGAAGGAGGACTGTGCTGCTCGGCTGGGCTGGCACGCACAGCAACCAGACCCAGCTCGCAGGCTGGGCACCCACAGAGCTACGCATCATCTGCGCCTCGCCTGCGGCAGCCACAACGCCAGCGGACAAAAGCTCCCACAACCTCTCTGAAGCAGAATTTGTGGTAACATGTTGCTTCTTAAGGGAGGGGGGGAAACCTAGAAACACAAAACAACCACAACAGGCTCATTTCAAAGTTGCCAGCTGGTGAGGAACAACAACAGGGAGAAGGGGGGAAAAAAACCACCCAGCACCACTTCCTCCCATTTCTCTCATGCAGAGTTGAGAAGCTTCTATTAATTGCAAGCTTATATTAATTGCAAAGCATGAGAATTTGAACAAACAACCTCCTTGGGCAACCAGGACCAACCCCGGGAAAATATTTGCATCTATGAGATGTGCAAGTTGTGCAAGCAGCAAAATATCAAGGCAGATAAGGCAGGGACCTTCCATGAGACTCTACAGAGACATGCTCGCAGCTCTGCAATGCTGACTCAGGCTAAGACAAGCTGCTTCAATTTTCTCTCCCTCGCTCTCGCCTTCACCAGGGAAATCACACCAGCCAGCTTCATACCTGCTCTGAAGCCACTCGATGGTATTTGCGGAGCTGAATCAGAAAGCGAAGCGGTCTTTGGTGGAGTACAGGAGGGAATGGGGCTTCCTGCGATGGGAGCAGTTTTCCCACCCCAAAGGTAAAATCTTACCAAAGGTCAGCTCAGCCCAGGGCACGAGACATAATTTGATCGTGTTACACCATTTGTACTGTTGGTGGCAAAAAGTAACCAGGAAAAAGTGACATTTTGCCAGAGCTAACGTTTCTCCCTTCCTTCCATGCACCAAAAGCAGGCTGGAGGTAACAGAAGGAGTCACATTGAGTGAGCAGGCAGAAGGGGCAGGTGCACGTTCGCTGTTCAGTGCCACTGACAATGTGCTTGGTGACCAGGCAAGAGGCTACAGGCAGCGGAAACACCGAGAAACTTCAAGGACTTAACACTGTGCCAGACACCTGTCTGCTGGGACACTCTTCAAACATGGACTCTATTTACTTTACCAAAGTTCAAAGGGGAAGGACAACAAGGAAAGTATCAGAGCAAAAACGTGCACAGCGGGTCTTAACTATGAGGCCCTGACATAGCTTCTCTCCAGAATTAAAAGCCTCCTGAAAGTTTTCATATGCTCTCCTTCACCCTCTCTGTCCCCTAGAAGCATGAGTAGGAAAGTAGAAAAGCTTGTGGTGGACACATGTAGCTGAGAAAGAGAGCAGGGAAAGATCAGATGCATTATGAAGTGAGGAAAATCATAGAATCAACATTAGGGGTTGGAAGGGACCTCTAGAGATCATCTAGTCCAACTCCCTGCCAAAGCAGGATTAGATACACTATATTATAGAATATAAAGGTTTGGGTTGTTACCTTTTTCTGTAGTATGGTTCATGTGCTTCCCACCTCAGGTCCACCAAACTTTCCCCCCTAATAAATTCCCTGCTATTGCAAAGTTTGAAGTGACCGTAGTGCACACAGGAGACTTCCAGAGACTCTCCAGAGCTAACCACCATTTCATGGGTGTCCGAACTGATGGGAATTATAGCACAAGTTTCAGTAACAAAAAATGGGGTACCAAACCACCTCTGGTTTTCTTCAGGGCCCTAGGATTTACTGCTGACTACAGAGGCACGAGGCAGAGGGAGAAGCTGCACCCAGCTGCCAGCACAGGGACTCAAGGCCGAGTCTGAGCTCTGCAGGTTCTTGCCACGGACAGGTTTATTTTGCTCCCGAAACGCCCAGTGCATCGCATTTCTGCCACCGGGCTAATTCTTCCCCATCAAAAGGCATGATGGAACAAGTGCTCCCCATCAAAGGGGAAGAGTCAGCCAGTCAAGAAAATCCTCCCCAGGCTACCAGGCATTATTCCTTCCAGTCAGCTCAGCTTTGTTTTTCCAGTTCTTTCAAGAACAGCTCTGGGGCTCCTCCAACCTGCTCCCTGCAGACCACACCAGGGTATTCAGAGCAACCATGGAGATTCAGCTCAGGTGGGTTACAAAACTACAGAGACAGGATCCATCCCCCCCAAAGCCCCATTTTATGGCATTTAATAGCACCTGAGTGTTCAGAAAAAGCTCTTTTTCCTCTAACAGAAAGGGGCTTAGCCACCTAGCTTGGAACACCCTTGTAGAGGCACCACAGAGCTCCTGCTCATATGATACCTTAATCTACAACCTGAAACCCCCATGCCCTTGCCTCAGCTCCAGATTTAGAGGTCTCATGTCTTCCCCCACTGCAATACAACAGGACTGCTGTTTGGGCACATCCATGAGGTCAGGAACTCCTGAGAAGTATCTGAGTAACCCCTGACCTATGCTGGCAGCTGCTTGGCCTTGGTATGAGGGGGCAAAACAGGGACAAAACTGCCCCATTCCTACCTACACTTTATGCCTTCACTTGGTTAAAACGTCCCTTGGTGCAGAGCTGGGATGGCCTGGAGCTCTGTCCCAGCACCTTTGCTAGGAGCACCTCTGAGAGATGTTTAAGTCCATCTTCCTGTTGCTGCCTGGATGATGTTCCTCCAGCTCTTGGCCAGCAAGGAACCAAAATGAAGAGTAGCTTCTTGAGCAAAGGAAGAAGCATTGGTTTACCAAATGAGACAGCACAGAGCTAAGACAAGGACGGGTTATATTCAGTGCTGTCTTGCTCACTTTTTGTGCTACCCCAACCTGCTCAAAGTAGCTAGCTAAGGTGGGATTCATCTTACACAACACGGATGTCTCCATGACAGCCCATCATCCAGTCTCTTTATCATCAATGAGAAGAGACAGGCACCATCTTTCTGATCTTTTTCAGATATCTATCTGCATAAGGATGAAACGAAAGTGCTTGTTTCCTCCACTGCCTTCATAGCAGGTCTGAGAGTAAGCAGCTGGGATGTTAGATGGCAACATCTGGACAGGTGAACCACACCCTGACATTCCCCATCTTGCACTTCACTCGTAAGCTCTTCAGAGAGGGACTATTTCACACTGCACCCAACATGAAAGTACTTCCAGTCCCTGAAGGTAACACTACACTTCACGTGGTAGAGGAAAGACCCATGCCCTGAAGATCTACCACCAGAAAACTTCATCCCTCTATACTCCAAGTGGATCCAAGTCATTTTGGGGGCCAGCTGAAGAGAAGGCAGGGCTGCAGTTCTTGACCTGCCTCTGTGTCATCAGGAGAGGAAAGGGAAACATCCCAGGCACCAAATTCTTTGTGCCGTGGGTTATTCTAAGACCTATGAAGCCATCAGCCCTTGTGCTAGAGAAATAAGAAAAAGAAGCTCAGATGGTGATCACAGGCAGAGTAACAGCCCTGACAGCAGGATGAATGAGGAATAAGTTGTTACAAAGAGCCCTCAAATCAAACAGGAAAAAAAAAATAAATAAATAAAGGCATGGAAGAGCCTGCACAGCATTTACCCACAGTGAGACCGAAGCTTTTCTTCCACACCAGTGGACAACTGTCACTGAGTTTGCAGGCTCTTGTCTCAGATTTTAGATGTTCTCTCTTTGCATCCTAATCCCAACTGGTATTGCTCTCATTGCCCCCCAGATCAAGCCATACTGGACAGTGTGACTAGTGGTTGTCCACCTCCACACCTCATCTTCCAGTCACACCTCAGTTCCGCAGCACAAGCTGTTTGATTATTTTGATCTGGTTTAGTGGTGGTGAGTTGTCTGTTGGTTTTGTTTGGTTGTTTTTCTTTCTTTTTCTTTTTCTTCTCTCCTGGGGTTTATTCCATGAATCAAATAAACTCATTCTAGATGCAGACTTTAAAATACAGGAGATGAAAACCTAAACTGACCTGAGAGATGCAGGATTGCCTGCCAGCCCATGGTCACCACACAAACAAGAACAAGAGCTCATAACCCCCTTGAAATGCAATCGCAGGGCTGGGTGAAAACCAACCTACTTAAGTAGCATGCGCCAAAAAAACTCAGCTTCCCACCACTTCACGAGAAGCACACTTCAGACAATGCTCTTCTTGAGGACAAGTCCATACCTCTTTCTTTTCAGAATTGTGCATCTTCCTCCAAAACCTTGGGCAGGCTTTCCCTTTGCTTTCTCAAGAGCGTCCTGCTCTTGTTTTCTCCTTAAGATGGTAGATGTTGCAGGACAGCTTTACACAGCCCCATCTGCAACTACAATATCCAGCTGGCTGCCCTGGGCCTTTAGAAATGTCCAACAAAGGACTAGAAGGTACAGGGACCTGTACCTTATGTGTTGTTATCCTCCACGTTTTCTTCTGCATTTATTTAATCTCTAAAGCTGACCAGTACCAAAGGGTCTTCCCTACCACCTGCCTGGGAGATTCACCAGCAAAACCTCTCATGCTGTCACTGCAAGGTCATGGAAACAACTACCCTGTTAAGATGATGTGAACAGGCTACAGCTCCATTAGAACCAAAGGAGGAAGAAGATGAACCCAAATTCCAGTAGTTCTACTTCTGCAGGAGCATCTTCCATTGGCAGTTTCATCTGAGCAGCCTCCCTTTGCTCCCCCTCCCACCCTGAACAGGTTTATCATCCACTCCACGGTTGCTCTGAATTACCCCAGAGGTGACCTTATTTCAGCAACAAATTAAACCATCACAATACATTCCTTTCTACACTGTTTTTTAAAAAATATGTGAGCCCTGGCTGCCAGAGAATTGTTTTGGAAAGATTAGATTAGGTGCCTTGGAAACTGCTTTGAGAAAAACTAAAGGGTTTTTTAACTTCTTGAAGAAATCTACCTTTTTTCTTTTTTTTTTCCAAGAAAGTTGGTTTTATCCTTAAAGACTTTGTCAATTAATTGCATCTTTTTTTTTAGATCTTTCCATGAAAAGTGCATCAGCATGGGTGACCAAAAGGGAAAGGATGGTTCATTTTGCAACCATCTGCTGCCAACACAAATCAAGATCCTAAAGCCCTCTGGTTTTTAAATCAATCCCCATCCAGGGGCTACAACATCCCTTTTCAGTGGCCCAATTTTTTCTCACTGTTTTTCCAACCCACAATAAGCCAAGACACTTGGTTTTACAGTCGGGTACATATCCACTTCTGCAGACACAGGCCCCACTTAGAGCCTGAAGACTGATGTGGAAAGGTCACCTACTCCAGCCCTCCACTCACAGCACTTTTAAGACTGGGTGTCTGAAATATTAAAACAACAGACAAGACAACCTTGTTTGAAGTGATAAAAAGAAACGAAATCCCACTTTCTCAGAGTTCATTGTGATGAGAAAGCATTCACATATCAGAAAGTCAGATTAGCAACACGTCAACAGTTGGGTGCTGACTCTTTTGACACTCATCAGTTACCAAAGGAAGGGGGAAGCTGATCCTGCAGTCAGAGCACTGGACTAGGACAGCAATTTCCATTCTCAGCTCTTCTCTGGGCTCTCCCTGTCAATGTGGATTGCCATTCCTCAGTTGCCCAGCGATGAAACAAGAGGTTGTAAAACAAGAGGCCTCACCTTTCCCTGCCCAGTGTCTGCCTTGGCTACAGGTACTGATAGATACTCTGGGAGGGGACACATTACCCACAAGCAGTAAGAGTGATCATATCTACCAGCAAAACAATGTGAAGGAGCAAGAAGAAAGAGAAACGTGCAGATTATTTCACTTTCCACAGACAGAACTTGGCACTTAAGAGTTTTTCACTTCTAGCAGATAGAAGGAGCAGCCAGGCCTAGACACTTCATAGGCTCAGAGAGGGTGGCTACCTGGGACATAGCCCACAGAAGAAGAGCAAAGCTGTAAACTGCTGTGGAAGAGGTATTCTCTCTTACCCATACAGGTTAATGTGGTCATCATGGAAGGAACATGGAGTGAAGGATGTCTTGTCTGGCCTGATAGGCAGGTGCAGTAGTTGTGGGGATCAAATGACTAGTTATTAAGCAAACGTTTTTCAGGGTCTCAAGTCTCAGCTTTCCTCCTTGCAGGACAACTGCCCAAATTCCTGCCTGGGTTGGCAGATAGGAAATTATCTCAAGAAGAAAACTGTAACAGTAGTTGTCACAGTCAGCCAAGCAAGGTCATTTTCCTCCTATTTGTATCCTCCTTGCCCTGCTACAAAATAGCAAGAGAACTGCCATCATCCCACAGAGACATTCTCTTGTCTTCAGCCCACACTGAAGAGCTGCTGACATGGTCTATAGCCCCACGGCAGGAGGACTGAGGTGGGCTTATGACAACACTCCAGCTAGGATCAGCCCTAAGATTCTGTGGTTTGCAGTGGGGATGGTAGCAAACCAGTCTCTTGGAGGCCAAAGTTAAACTGAAGTGATATGCCCACAAAAAGCCCTTTGCTGCAGCTCTAAATAACCACTACCAGTGGTTTAAAAAGCTTATGTGCTCCAAAACACCCTCCATCCTCAGCCACCTATCCCAAGTCAGCAGGGTAACAGCGGCAACTTTTATAAAGCAGACAACTGGTGGACCTCCAGGTCCAATGTCAATTGTCTCCATCATCATGTCTGCTCAACAGCCCCATGCAGATCATCATCTGCACGCCAAATCCTACCCCCCTGCACCATCCACAGCTCAAATCAACCTTACCAGTTGTATCCATAGCTCCAGTCAACCTTACCAGAGCTGTAGAATAAATTACCAACTGAGACACATAAAGGGACAGTATTTTCAGAAGAAAACACTCTTCACACTTGAAAACATTTCTAATTAGGTGCCTGACATCTTCAGCTCCTGGTCCCTTGACTCTGGGTGTATTGCAGGGATGGGAACACAGAATTGATCTAGCACTGGACATGTCTGTTTCAATTTTGCCAACCACTCTCAGAAAAGTGTCCTGCTGTTGTTTCTGTGGTGGCTTTCTGGGATGAATCCTGTGACTTTCATCCCTTCCGCACAAGGAACTGTGACACAATTGTACCAACTGTACCATATTCATCTTGCACAGGGATCAGTCAAGAGATTTCCACCCTCATCCATCCACCTCCCTACTCTGCCACAATAAGACCCTGCACACACCCCTGTGACTACCAGCCACACCAGCACACAGCCTCCTCACTTCTGTAGAGAAGCAGGAGCAGAAGCACTTTTCCAGACCTAGGTCTGACTCTCTCATGCCAGTTTTCCACCTTCACCACAGTCATGGTGGTCATTTCTTTCCAGCGCGTGTGTGCGTTGAGAACGAGTACCTCAACATTTGGACATTCACATGGGCCACCATAATAGCTGCAGAGCTGTCAGCTCTGACTGAGCACAGCAGGATGGAGGATGTACATCTGTACTTCTAGGAGCAGAGTGGATCTTATTCTCACAGACTCGAGCAGAAGTCACAGCCACCACGTCCCCCAACAGAACGATGAGGCAGAAAGCAGAGCAAGGATTCGCATGCACTTCCCCATCCATCAGCAGCTCCACTGACTGCCAGACGGGAGGTCACACCACCAGCCAGAACAGCAGCCCCCCAGCACTTATCCTCACGCTCCCTCTCACATCAGCAGAGCAAGAAGCCAGCAGACGCCTGTCAAAGCAGGTCAGGAACAGACCACTTGCCCAAGGCTGCCTGCGTGGAAAGTGGGACAAGCCCTCCAGAAAAAAAGCTGGCTGGCCTCGTACGGTATCATGCAAATCAGAAAAAGGCTGGGGGAAGCAAGATTGGGAGAAACCTTGCATGACCAAGGCTGCAGTATAAGGTTACCTATTCAGGCTCTGCACACAAGCAGGGGAGGCAAAGGGTGTGCGTGCAAGCAGGTAGGAGGTACCTCTGCTCCCAGCAGTGTTTGCTAGGTCTGTGTGCTCCAAAGCACAGAGTTGTGTTGTTCGCAGCAGTGGGACCCAAAATGAGCCACTGCACCAACTGGCAGAGATTCAGAGGGAGACAGTGGAAAAGTTAGTTATAGGATTAGCACATATACAAGCCAGGGTCTGTCCCATATTTACCTCCAAGACACAGTCACATTTTATTCACTTATACTCAACTACTGCTTAATCCATTTATCATACCAACCAAAGCCTGGCTTCTCAGGCCCAGCCTTCTCCTTTTCCTGGAGGATGAATTCCAGTCCCTCACGTAACGCTAAGCTCCCTGACATCTCACTCTTGCTCCAGCAAAGCCAGCCGCAGGGAAGGAGCACAGACGCTATGGTCACTACAGAAATACAAGACCTAGTATCACAGCAGAACTGCTCTGGCTGCTGCACTGACTGTCTGGGGTAGGATGAGGGATGAAATGCATCACTTGCAGACTCCAATTTCATACATTCAAGCTTATTCTCTCCACATGGTTTGGAGCAGGCTGAACAGAGCTGGACACGTGCCACAGAACTGCTGAAGACAGCACAGAGAGTCGGAGCAGACCCAACACTGGTTCTGGAGCAAAGCCTACATAACTGCAGCCTGTTACCCCAATAAACCACCAATGAATGGAGCTCACTTCTCAGCAAGCCTCTGAGAAAGATCCCAACTTGCCCAGGCACAAGTCAAATTCTCCTGTGGACATTTTTCATCAGTCTGCTCTTCTGAGGGGTGACAATCCCGTGCACCCCCACTGACAGGAGGCCACGCTTCGACAGCCTGGACTGGCAGGAGAAACGATGCTCCACCTTGCACAACAGCAGCCTCCACTATGCCTTTTTCCACTGATCTCCTCCTCTCTTCTCTTCCCACTGAGCCTCAACTGGTGAGAAGAAGGCAGCCCAAAGCAGGCCCTGCTGTGCACACCTGCATCTCTATCTCACTCCTACTCCCTGGCTTTTTAGACCTCGCTCGTCTCCTCCTTCCAGTAAGAGGACGACATTATCTTCATTTCACAGGCCACACCTCCCCCCTCACGTCTGCTGTTCTCTCAAGGATGTTAAACAAGCAGAAGATATACGGGCACCCTCCCAGAGACGTTGCAGCAGTATCTCTTTTTTGTATTCATCAAGTTATCGCTCCCACACACACACACATCTAAACTCAGCTCCACCAGCTCTTCAATTTAGCTTACATATGAGCAGTCTGATCAGTAACGGGCCTATTACAAAATCCATGCAAAAGGAAAAATCCAGTTACAGTTTGGCCCACAGCACCATATTATGCAAGTACCTGGGCTGCTGCTGTGTTATCAGAGTGCCCCTCACCCAAGACATCCCACCCTTTCAGCAAACAGGCTGGATAGCTGCTGGGTCATATCACTCCTGAAGAAGAAGAAGAAAGCCTGGTAAGATAAGGTAACCAGCTCAGGCAAGGCCACAGAGAGGGTCAGGGCTCCTGGGTTCACAGCGCCACACTTTAACCACAGTCACCCCACACTTTAACCACAGTCACCTTTCAGCACAGAGATAAGCTGTTCCAAGAGCCCAAGTTGCCATTAGATGGGCACCACAGGCAGGTCATGCGTTAAGACAGCAAGCACAGAAAGACTACTCTCACTGTAGGCATTGTATCACTCACAGCAAGCTGTAAAACTGTGTTCCAGAAGTTGGTAATGAAGTTTTGCTTTTACTGGGCCACTTACTAAACAGCACCAGTCTCACTTTATAGAGAGACCACGAAATACGTGGCAACACACAGAATAAAATGGATCATCTTGAAGCATTTTCCTCTGGATAACTGTAATTATAAACCAAATACCACCGGCTTCCCTTTCTCCCTGCAGTAAATAATTAACTGCAAAAGAATATTCCTCTTGGCTCCATCCTCCCCAATCAATTTTGCTTTGCAACAGTGTGCTGCCTGGATTGCTCGCTGTGTCAGTGCGCCCGAGTGTTACCCAAAACATTTCACAACACGTAGAGGAGCGGTGTAACTGTTAACTCCAGTACAGCAGTGATCTTTCCTTACGGGTATGAGAGGGCATCATCACGTAACTCCCTGGACTTAAAACAGACGGCTCTGACATACGTGGCTTAGCTCATTCACTGCAGCAACTTCACTGCAACATCCATGGAGGCACATCACGCACGCTGAGCTCTCCCAGCACACTCCTCTGGACCTCCTGAGCTTTATTGCCAAAGCACAGCAAATTTCCTCCCCTGAAATACCAAGTTTTCTATTCTCTTCATTGTTTTTGAGAACATCCCCACCATAGATTTCATTGAGGGGAAAAAAAAACAAAACAAAACAAACAAAAACAAACAAGTCTTCTCTGTAACAGTGCTTTCACTTTTAAGAGACTTTAATCTTTGAATACTAGATGTAAGCTGAATATTGTGACTGCTTGGTGACACACAATAACCTGTTCACCTCTTGCTACGTACCCCCCACCAATGTGACACTCGTACAGGCACCGACAGTGGCAGGTAAGCCAGAAAACCTCCAGAGAACTCATTCCTTTTGCCCTACCGAAAGGTACCTCCTGGATCCTTCCTCAGTGGGGAGGAGGGATGATGCCAGGAGGAAAGCAGGACTGCGTGGCGGGGTGGCTGGGCTTGGTCAGGCTGCAGGTAAAGCAGGCTGCGTACAGATACACAACCAACAAGTAACTCAAAGTCTGCCACTTGATCCTGGTTGCTTTCTTAGGACACAAAGTCAAATTCACTTCAAAAAAGGCATATAAGGAGAGCACAAGTAAAAATGAGAGCTGAGAAAAAACTCCACAATTTCAGGAACACCCTTCCAGCAACAGCCAGAAAACCCCAGGAGAGGCAGAGAAGCAATACCACTGAGCAAACATCTTCATACTCACATGCAGTTTGGGTTTAGTTTTATGCTTTTATGGGTTTAAGCACATACCAGGTTCGGCTGAGCTGGCTATGAAGTGGTCAATAAAAATCTCCACCAGGAAGACTGAGAAAAAGGAAAATTGGCTAATTTAGACTCCAAAAGCATGGAAAGAGAGGTTGAAGAAAGAGGCAGAAGAAAGAATGAAAGGAAAACCATGATACAGAGGAGATAAAGAATAATACAGGGAAAGGAAAAATTAAATGCAACAGAGTTCAGGAAAAGATAAACCAATAAAAAGTGGAATGAAAACTGGAAGGAAAAGAGAAAGAGGAACATGCCATGACAGAGCAGTTGAACGGCAGCTGGCAAATAGATCATTTGTTTAATCTCATCCATATTTCTCAAATAATTTATTTGATTAATGCTCTTTTGTGGTCTTCAACCAGCCACAGAGCTGATCAAATATCATTTCATAAATATATTATTAGGTTAATACAGGTAAAGTTCAAATATGTTCAACATTTTTATCTGCTGCTTAATAAGCTTTGGCTGTAAGTTTACACTTCAAATATGTTAAAAGCAGAAAGCTGGTAATAAATTAATTAGCTAGAGCGCTCAGAACACAATCATTTTGCTTTTCCTAGACTGACAAAGCACAGCAGCATAACACACCTGGGAAGGCAGCAGATGAGACATTTCTCCCCCTTCCCTTCACCACCCTCCCACACTGAACCCCTCTCTACAGGTGGCACTTTCTGTCTTCAGTTTTATTTTGTTGAATATTTCAACTTTTTTACTCCATAAAGCTTTTTTTTTACCCCAAGAAAACCCAAGGGCAACCCAGTAGGAAGGTAAATTCCAGGGTGCACCAACAGCAGGAGGGGCAGCAGTGAGTGCCATCTCCAGCCTGGAAGCAAGTGTTTCCATTTGTGAGCTTAGTTTTGCTGCTCTTCAAGGGAAAGGAAGTCAGGTAAAACATGGCCATGTAGACAACACCTCAAGACCTCTATTCTCACAGCGAAAAGCCTCCCTAGTACCAGTAGCCTTCCCAAACCTCCCTACAACTAGGGAAGGAAAAAAGAAAAAGGCCAATCAGCAATTTTTCAGCATGTTTCCCCCCCAGCTCTGGCCCAACATACTATCAAGGGAGTGCCCTTGAGAGTCCTCAGACCACAGGGTGTGAGCCACCACAGCAGCCCATCTCCACGCACGTGGTGGCAGGTCTGCCAGAGCACCCCATGAAGCAGCGCCGGAGTCGAGGAGGAAACTGTGGCCATCGCTGTCTACACTGACATCAGAGAAATAGAAGGTTACTCCCACTGCTGCTCTACCTTCACCGCTGATGGCAGCCAAAAACCAAACTCGCCACAGGAGAGAACGGCACCAAGGGTAGCTCCACCAGGCCAGAAAAGTGCCCCTCAGGTCATAAGTCCTGTTTAAATATTACGGCGATATCCCAAACTGAGATAATTATTGCTAATTACAAGATTATTTTTATGTAAACACGGAGGGTATTACCATGCATACTTCATCTCTTTTTAATTAAAAGAAATAAGAGGTTCACTGAGACAAAAAAAAAAAAAAAGACACGCTGACAGCTCCCACCCCACCACAGACTTCTCTGTGCTGATAACACCCATCAGCCTCCAGACCCACCGAGGAGACTGAACAGGGAAATCAATCAGCATCAGCCTCCCCGGCGCTGAAATGAAGCAGTTGGCACGTTATTAATCACCGAGGGAAAATGTTTGACGAGGAGCAGGGAAAGACCAGACGCACAGAGGGGGACACACGTGCATTCAAGTCATGGCCGCGTTACAAACACTTGGGGAAATCACGCAAATCACCAGCTGCAAAATGAAAATACTCCAGAGCTCTGCAAGGAGAAACACATTAGCAGTTGTGACCAGGGGAAACCAACATCCACCACACAACCCTCTAGCAACAATTCAGCTGAAGCCTCACTCAAAGCCAGTTCCTGCTCTGACCCGCACAACCCACATGTGCCAGCCAGACTGGGGTACGTCACAACAAAGCCTCACAAGGACTTTGGACCCCTTCTGCATCTCAAAGGCCTACCTAGGAGCAACTTTGCATGGTGCTGGCTAAACAGACATGACTTTGATCATCAAAGTAGTCAGTGTGTCAATGCAAGTCAAGCCATTGCTGCTGCACTGTCCTCCTGCTTCCCGCTGTTCTCAGCATTTTTCCAGCCACTCCAGAGTTTGCCAGTCCTCTCCGATTTCCCTTCATCTTTTGTCTCCAGGCACAATCCACTGCTCGAGGCAATTAAAATGTATCCCCAACCAGGACCCACATGGGCCAAGCAAGCCACCAGATGCACCCACTCCCACCTGGTTGCAGCCCAGACCCTGTGACACCCTTGCACAGCAGGCAAGGCCCAAGCAGCCCCTTCATGCCACAGAACCTCATCAGCAAGTGTCCCTGGGAGGAAGGGAGGTGCCACCAGCTCCACAGAGCCAAACACGGCAGGAACAGGGGAACCTGACAGGAATGGAGCAACCTCACTCACATGCACGTACCTGCGCTTCCACCACCTGCACACCCCCTCCACACCTCACCCTGGCCTGCCAATGCCTCACTGCTGTGCGGCTGGCATCTCCTGGGGGATGCCACTCCAATGGGGGGCAGTCAGACCCCAATGGGCACCTCACCTGCTCTGGCAAAGAGTGGGAGTCCAGTGGTATCTGCTTTGGCAAAGAGTGGGGAGTCTGCTGTTCCCCCGTGGTAGCATCGTGGAGGGTGAGGGAAGGTGGGTGTAGGAAGCTGCAAAACAGGGGTTTACGGAAAACGAGGGAAAGGAGAAGGCTGAAGCTCAGGGACGCAGAGGGGAGTGAGAGGGCAGAGAAAAGGGTCCTGTAGCATGGGATGGGGAGAAGGGCAGGAGGATCATGAAGGGGGAGCAGGAGGACGAGGGCAGAGGGTGGGTGGCAAAGGGGGTGGAGGGCCAAGAGGGTGCAGGGGGGACAGAGAGCCAAGGGGGTGCAGGCACTATGGCTCGGTGGTGCCCCACTTCTCCCCAGCTCGGCAGCTGCCCGGGACCGGGACCGGGGTCGGCAGGCAGCGCCCAGGCAGCGCCCAGGCAGCAGAGTCATGGCGCGGGCAGACGAGCAGGTGGGTCCGCGCCACCGCCCCCGACCAGCCCCGGGCCCCACCACCGCCCACCGCGCCGGGGCTCCCGCCCTCCCGCGTCCCCCGGGGCACAGCGGGGGGCACCCCCCGCACAGAGTGGGGGTACAAACTTGCCGGAGGGGCGCAGCCGCCCCGCTAACAGGTGGCGGCGGCGCTTCTGGCCCGTCCCCGCCCAACCGGTGGCTGCTGCACCCCCTCCGACGGCGCGTCCCTACCAGCCCCGTCCCCGTCGGTCACTCACCGGCTCGTCCACCCCGCCGGGCGGGATGCGCGTCCTGGAGAGCGGGGCGCGGAAGTTTAAAGCGGGATAATAATATTATTTGTTTTTTTCTTCCAACGGAGGAAAAACCAAACAAGATGAGGCGCCCCCCAGGCGGGCGAACACCCCCCACACCCCCACCGCTCCTCCTCCTCCTCCCCGCCCGGCCCGGCCCCGCCGGGGGGTTCAGCCGCGCGTCGGTCCGGCGGCGAGCCGAAGTTTCCACCGCGGTGGTGGAGGCGCCCCCGGTGTGCCGCGCCCGCCCCGCATTGGCACCGGGCGCCGGGGCGCTCTGCAGCCGCCGCCGCCGCCCGGACAATGTGCGTGTGGGGGGGAGCCGAGCGGAGCGCAACGGAGCGGGAGCGCGCAGAGGAGCGGGAGCGCGCCCCGCCGGCAGCCGCGGCCCACGCCCAGGCCCCTTCGCCCCGCCCGCCGCCCCTGATAGGCGGGCTCCGCCGCCACCGCCCTCCGGGTGGGCCGCCGCGGCTGTCAATCAGGCGCCACCGCCCGCCCACCCGCCGCGGCCTGGCCGCGGGGCGGTCTCCGGGGTGGCGGCAGCGGAGAGGGGGTAGGGCCCTGGGCCGCTGCCTCGCCCCGGAGGGTGACCCCTGTCGCCCCTTCCCCTGGGAGCTGCGGAGAGCCCGCCGTCCCTCCTTCGGGGCTCTGCTTCCCGCTCCGTGACGGCTCCTCCTCGGGAGGTCTCCGCGGCCGGAGTGAGGAGAAGGCCTGGCGGGCGCAGCGCTGCGGGCACCGGCCGCCGCCCGCCCTCTCGCTGCTCTCAGCCCGCCCTTCCCCGCGGTCGCAGGGGTGCTCCACCCGCGGGGGCACCAAGAAGTACCGCGGCGTTCCGGGTAGCCAGCGGGCGGGCCGCAGAAGCTGCCCCGACACGGGGTGCGGGTTGGGAGAGCACCTCAAAAACAGTCGTTCCCCCCTGGTTCTCCTGGGGCCTGTCGACCGCCGCTCGCCTGCCTCGGGCCGGCCGTGGGAGCGGGGATGCTGCCGTCCAAGGGGCCCGGCCCTGGGGGTGCCGCGGCGCAGAGAGCCCCTCGCCCTGCCCTCCCCCTGCAGGCCGGGCTCGGGCCGCCCACTGGGTGAGCTGCCTCTCCGCTGCCCACGGAAGGGGGAAGACCAGAAGCTACTGAGACCCAGCGGTTATTACCCGTCACAGCCCCGAGCTGGTAGCCCACAAGCTAAACCCAGCTCCCAGAGTACTTCTATCTGGCCCCGGGAAATGCCTAAAAAATATACACCTCCAAATTATTCAGGAGCAATTTAGACAGGCCACCAATGAAAAGACACCTGAATTGGCTTTGTGTGAAACAGCTGGGGTCCAATTAGGCTTAGCAGCGTGAACTGAATTGTTTCCAATTGGAGGCAAAGGTCCGAGCATGGTGAGAGGCTCTGTCTGATCCTATTTGGGTCCCACAAGGAGCTCCACTAAATCGGAGCTGATAAAACTTGACGGATTCAAGCTTAATTCCATGAATTCAGGTCTGTCAATGCAACACTTCCCATACTGTCACAGTATGCCCGTTACCAGATATGTTCTACTATTAAGCACCATGATTTTCCACTTATTTTGGAAAGTGGGGAGAGGATTGCATAGTCACCTTGTTCTCCAGGAGCAAGCAGAAGTGAGCAAGCCTTGATGCAGAATATGACACCAAATAAAGTATGTGTTCCTGGTACTGGAAAAGCACTGTTCACTGACAAGTTTCAAGCATGCTGCCACAATTTATTGTTTCCATTAGAAAAGTATCTAGTAATCTCAAAAATGGATCTAGAAACCATTGTTCTAGATACTACGCTTGACACATAATAAAAAGAAAGCTCATGCCCTGCAGAGCTTGTAGTGAGAGTAGATCAAGCAAGTTCTAAGGATACCCGTTGAGAGAGTTGCACAGGTTGTGTCAGGTCTCACAGCCGTGTTGCACCAGCACGCACAAACCTGCCAGAGCACTTCCTAAAAGCCAGCGTGCAAACAGACAGGTCCAAACAAAAAGGCTGAAGCTTTAACCTACCTTGAAATTCTTTGCTTGCTTCTAACAAGCCCTCCTGGTCCTGAACAACCCCTTGCTTCTCTGCAGAAGGAAGGACCGCAGCTCGCAGGAGCACAGCATCTCCCCTTAGCCAGCCAACAGCAGGAGCAGCCGCGCTCACAAAGGTGATGGGTTTCTTCACAGGCACACGTACGCAGAGCACGCCGCCTCTCCGTGCTACTTGTCTCGTCTTGTTTTAGCCATTCCTGGCAAGCAGGCAGGGTACTGGAGCATGCAGAAATCTTGCATTTTGAAGCACCTTGAAAGCAGGCTCATATTTTTCAGTACCTAGGTGGCCCAGAACTTACTAGGGAGCAAGAACCAAATAAGTAGTGGAATAGACACAGCTATGGGTAAAATTCAGTTTCACGCTTCTTGGTCTTCTCAGTGACCTGTAAGAACCAAGGAACACCAGGAGATGGGACCGAAACTGCCTCTTTCTTGCTCATTCTTCAGTGCCAGATCACATCAGGATATAAGATACCTGAAGACTACTTGATGTTTGCAGACTGCTTTGAAGAGAGGTGTAATCAACTATCGGTGAGTCATAGCCACACAATCACATAGGGGTGATGACCCAAACTTGCGAGGACACAGAGAATGATAGAGCTTCTGTAGCTCTAGAAATCCCGCAGTGCTGCTAACTATTGCAAACCTTGCTTGACAGGAGAGGAAGACAACTCAAATACTGTGCCCACTGGCATGAAATGGAACACTAAAAAGGAAATGGAGAGTATCTCAGAAGATCCAGTGATCCTGCCAAACCAAAACCAGCAAGGGGATTCAAAAGCTGATCCCTCATTCCCATACCTTCATTTTTTCCTCATCATCTTCACTAAACTGTATGTAGCTTGCAGGTGCAAGGCCATAACTCATGGACATGCTTATCCCATCATGACTTTTTGTAACAGTACTCTAAATTCAGCCTGGGAAGGTACATCGCTGTTTTTTATAGATGCTGTGACCCCCAAAATAACTCCTGGATATTGTCATTCCCTCTTTAACCTCCGTGTTAAGACGGAAGTCATAGACAAGGCGTGAGCTTCACTCTCCACTGTGTGACATAGAAGCTTAGGCCAAGAGCTTAGCCAACAGAACATGCTCATCAGCTATAGCTCAAGGCTATCTCAGACATTTTTGAAATGTTAACTCTAAAAAAGAGTTATTTCTAGCAGAAACATGCAGGCAATGGCCAAGCTGAACTATTCTTTCTTTTCCCCTGAAAAAATTCAAAAGAACATGAGAAGTTCTTCTTGTGATCACCAAAACCATCAGCAAGGTAAGAGTAATTTTTAGCTTCACAAGGATAAGTACTGGAACACCTCCAGATATACTTTTTTTTGATACACTGAAGGGTTTATCAATTCTCAGCAGTCACAGAGGGTAGATTAGTGATGTCAGTTGCTTCTGGTTGTTCTGAGTCTCCTCTTGCTTTGTCATATCACTAGGTTCACCTGACTTTAATTATGTAGATTGCATCCTGGTCCTTTCCATGGCTTCTGAGCCCTCCTTGTGCTCAGCTAGTCCATTTCTCTGGATGCAGACTTCTGTGTGACCAAAACTTCTGGGAGGTGTTTGGAAGGATGACTATATCACTGTGCTCTCCTTAACATGATCTCTGAGAGTGCACTGAGAAAAGCAGAGATCCCCATGAGTTTTGCTTCCTCACAGCACCATATTCCTCATGATTTTTTAATCAATTCCTCCTGCAGATACACCAGCCTCAAGAAACCTGCAGGTACTTTTCCCATACGGGGATTTTTTTCTTGCTCATCCCTTCCTGAGCTCAGAGGATGAGCAGTGTCATGACACAAAGCAAACCAATACGCAATTGACTTGTAAAATTGTGTTTTCTAGAGAACACAAATTGTTTCCTTTTAGCATCTGACAACGTAACACAAGTAACTTGCCATGGCAACCAGCTTATGAAACAGAAAAAAAATTACCATCACAAGGTGCTTTGTTGCTATAGAAGCTGAGGCCTTATCCTCATTCGCTGGTGGGCCATGCATCTTTCTAAGTAGCAGAAGCTGTCAGTAGAAGTTTATGTTAGATTTGGTACAAGTCAGCGGCCTCGTGGGCCTATCTGATACTTGGATCAAAACTGAAGTGCAGTCAGAAGGAAAGAAGGAAGTGTTCAGAAGAATTGAAACACGGTTGGATTCTCAGAAATACAAGGCCAAATCCAGTTCCGCAGCAAGCTGACACAACTCCGCAGATGCCAGTAAGAGATGAACCAATTTCTTCTGAAATTAATTTGGCTTCCATTCTCTGACAGTCTCCATTCTTCCCCCTCACACTTTTTTTTTTTTTTTTTTTTTTTTTTTTTTTCTCTACAGATCTGGGAGTATTTGGGATTTACCTGGGACAGAGGATGGAATAGGCTCACGAAGCCTGTCCTCAAAGCCAGTCTCTTTACAGGGCTGTTTCTGGGAAGGACAGACCTCATTGCTACACAGTCTACTTGTGTTACCAAGAGAATTTAGAAATGCCAGAGGGGCTTGGCCGTGGGCTGAGAGGGGAAACCCTCATCATTATCGCTGTGAGAGGAAATAAAAACTGAGCTTTGTTAGCTCAGAGCAGGATAACTTTGAAAACTGTTTTATGTTCAAATACTCACAGAAGCCAGTGGAACTACCTTGTGCTTAACATCGGCTCATTTATAAATCTGGAGTGGTTCTAAAGTATACACAAGTCTGATTTACTCTGGAGCTGGAGAGGGTGCCTTCTGTGGGACAGCCTTGAAAAGTGAAGGAAAAATGTAAAGTTCCTTAATCCCTAGACTACTGGTGTGAACTGCAAGCAACACAGCTCCAGCTGTGTGATGGAACAAAGTGTGTGCTCCCCCTTTCTGTTTTAAAAATGCTCTCTCCCAGTTAAAGTTTAGGCTGTTGATATAGTAGTATCAGGCTTGAGAAACAGTGGGCAGCCTTCTGAGCTGCCTGGGGGCTTAGCTGAATTTACAGGTAAAATTATTGTGACTCATGGACAATCCTCTTGTAGCTTCCTGGTGGGGCTGCAGAGAAAATACTGCTAGATCAGAAGCCCCAACAATAGCACAGCTTGGAAAGCAGCCTTTGAGAGAAGCTCTTAATGTATCAGATAAATCTATGTGAAGATGCAAGGCTGGAGTTTACTCCCAACAATGAATTGTTGTACTTTGAGTGACTGACTATAAAAAGACTATGGGGAAAATCTGAGTCTTCTGCAGCACAAAGAAAGGATGATTTAAATGAAAGTCATTTCAAAGAAAGCATGCTAAAACTATTCAACACTCTAATTTAACAGTCTCCTAGAGACTAGAGTCTGTGGGCTAATCCTTACTGCAGATTGCACCAAGTGAGACATAGCCACAGGAGATGCAACTGTGAAATTCAGCAAGCGTGTGCCATCACCCCAAGGGGCTCTCAAAGATTTGGAAGCAGAAGTCCAACTGAGAGACCACACCGAGAACAAAGGAAGACTGCTAAGTCCAGGCTTCAGAGGGGTTTTTAAGATGGACAGTGAACTGGAGAGATCTCCTGCAGTAATCAATTAACAAAAAAAAGCCCAAACCTGAATTAACTAATTGGTCAACCCTCAGTTCATCATCAAAACCTTCCTCTATATCATCTCTAAAAACATCACATTTTTTCAGATGACCCAATGAGTAAGTGGATCCAAATAGTGAGTGGGACCACTTTGTTTTTAATCCCCAAAATAATGTCATTAAGATTGTATTAAACTCTAGTAAATAGAGTGCTCAGGCCTCCTGGAGCCAAACCATTTGAACCATTGGAGAAGATTCTGGGTGGGCAGAGCAAAAGCATCTGATCCAGGACAGGATCTTTCTCATTATGGTTTTTCTTTTTTGAAATAAGCAAGGAAAGCAGGCAGTGCCTTGCCAGGTGCCTGCCCCAGGCTCCACCAGAAATAGAGAGAGGAAAGATTCCTGTTGACTCAAATGAATTCTGCTACCAGTTGGATTTGATCAGTTATGAACTGGAAATAGAAACCTGCAGAGACTAGATGCTTTGGAGTCACAGAAGGGAAAGGTTTTGGATTCAGAGCTTGGAAGGAGAAGGAGGTCTGTGTTCCACAGTTTAAAAATACAGACAACCACCGATTCCTTTTCTTTGTTAAAAAAACTCCAACCCAAACACACACACAAAAAGATGTAATTCAAAGACTGGTCATTTCCACCAAGTCATCCTCATTGTAGAGACACCATAGGAATGAACAATCACCTTATCTCCCTGTACATGATACGCAGTAGTTAGTATCATGAAACCCTCATCTGAGTGGATGGTGGAATGTTTGGACTTCAGATTTTGCTGGGCAGGGGGTAGATGAGTTATAGGTTAGATCTCTGCAGAAAGTGTCCCGTTTGTTCCAGTGAGTGTTTGCTTAATTCCCCAACAAAAGTTATGTTTGAGTTTTGGTGCTTTTCCCTGGGAGCTGTTGCTGATCACATGACAAGTCTAGAGCCTAAGTTACTTAGAAATGACACTGATTCCTTCACAAAATGCCCCCACCTGACCAAGAGCTTGGGAAGGTCCCAGGTATCCTTCCACTCTCTGATGAGCCTGCCAGCGTAGATCAGTGAGGGTCATGGAGGGTAGGAGGTCTGGTAGTGCAGAAATCTGCAAGTTGGGAGCCGTGCTGTTTTTCCTGGCAGTGGTTTGCTGGCATATGTACAGGAGCTTTTGTTAGCTGTCATCTCTGATTGAACATCAATCATTGCCTCGGAGCCTGATCCTCAGATCATTGCACTCTGGGAGAGGTTTTTGCCTCTGTCTTCATATGGCAGTAACTCAGGTCATTGGAAGTTGAAAGCCTTGTTTTTTGTTAACAGGCCCTCACCATATTTAGGTGCAATTCTAATTTTCAAACTCTACAGAAAGGTTGGAACACTTTGCAGCTTGCACGCTACTGGTATCTTTATGGGACAGTTTGGATCACTTACCATGCTCCAGGTCATCTGTGTTACTTGTACTGGCAGGAGCCAGACTTCCAGGAGTGGAAACCGGATGAGTTGCTAAGGGATGTCTTGCACTCTGTGTCATTTCTGCAGTCATTGATGTGCAACAGATTTATCTGTGCAGTTCAAGGCCTCTCTGTACCACATGAGTTTGTGCTGAAATCTCAGACCATCCCACATGTTCTTCTGGGGGAGACACTGAGGTTGTTCTTATTCTTTTTTAAAGAACCTTCTTACTTCTTTGTCAACTAATGCTGATTTTCTTCTCGACATTGAGGAACAATTGCTAACTACATCTGTTTCTCACAGAACTTTCAAAGCCATGTTGCGCAGCAGGATTCAGGCATGCACACATGCTAGGACTAGATAGAATTAAAGACATTTGTGTTCATCCAGTTAAACTACTGGTTTCTTTTCCTTTGATTGTTTTTTAATGTACTGGCTGCACATTGTCTCTATCCCTGCCACGCAGACCTTCTCATCATCAGATTCATGTTGCTGAGCCTTTTCTTCTCTTCTGTCAAGTCCTTCATTAAATTCTGGGTTTCATTCTTCTATAAGGAGCTTTCCTGAACCTCAGTTCCCACCATTGCAACCAAGTAAAGCTGATGCAAAGCAGTACTCACCTAAAATGTAGCTACCCTGTAGACTGGACAGGAGGATGGAATCCAGCCTTCCCACTGTCTCTCTGCTTCTTGGTCCTCTTTAGTCTCCAGCGTATGCCCTGCTCCTGTACCCAACCTTAGTCAAGCTCGCTTACCTGCTCCCTTTCCATTACAGACCGGTGTTTGCCTCTGTGGCTGCCTCTTCCTGATGCTCTTCTGGAGCATTTCCAGCTCTTCCTTCATCCCTTTCAGTAACTTCCTAAAATTTGCGCTGCTGAAGTAACAAATCCCATTGGTGACCTCAGCATTCATGTTATGTATAGCAAAGGTAGACTCTCCTGCAGTGCAGCCACTTGCCATCAGAGCCAGAGATCCTGAGTTACACAGCTCCCTGTGAGCTTATGATAGCAGCAGTGTTCCCACATCAGTGAGATTCAGGCTAGATCTTGGAAGATGTCCTAACAGCTCAGCTGTGCTTTTCTGTCACTATCCTGTCTAGGCTGTCCTGAGACACCCCTAGTGATGGTGAGGGCATAGTCCTTCCATGCAAACAACTTCAAGAGCAGCACAGGGCTAGAAATCATGCCTGTGGTCAGAGAGACTGCATAGTTCGTCTCTCCAGGTTACTTCTCAGCTATTTCACACATTCTCTTTTTGCTGGCAGTTCCTCCCTTATTAAAGATCTTCCCTACACTAAAGCCATAAAGTGGACCACCAGCATCATTTTTTGCCTGCAGTTCAGTCATCCCCTTTCTTCTGCTGCTTCTCCATCGGGGAAGGTGAAAGGACTAAGAAGACCCGCAGCCACTTATGTTTTGCAGGGAAATGACATGTTTCTAGGTCACTTTTCAGACAGGTATTCGTGAGCTCAGCAGTGATGTAAGAGTGTGTGTGTGTAAATCAGTCAGATACCGAGGCTTTCAGAGGTCTGGTGCTAAACACTGCTGAAGCCAAGCCAGACCTCCTGCAAGATTCCTGAGCTGAGATGCCCAAGTCAACACGTTGCACTCTTGAATTTACCTTTTCCACTTCCAGTCAGTGGACTTCATCTGGGGACATACTGAGACCAATTTACCAAAACACCCATCGGAAATGTTTCGGGAACCCAAGTGATTGATGGAACTTTGGCCATTGTCTCTGAAAACATGAGTAAGCTCACGCTCATCTACAGATGTTGTATTAACACAGAGTGATTTCCCAGGCCTCATTAGCCAGATGCTTTGATGAGGGTAGAAGGCGTTAGCTATAGTTTCCCTTCAGTAAGCCAGTTAATCATCAGAGCTTACTGGCAGTGGGATTTGGGAGACTTAGACGATCACAAAGTGAATTAAGTGTAATGCAACACCCCCCTCCAGCTCCTCCGCATAGCACACCGGGGAGGGAATAGCTTCAGAGTTGCTCTGTTCCCCATTTAGGTGACAGTGGTGTGCTCCAGTGAGGACTAAGCAGGAAGCTGCTGCCTCCTTAGTCAAGATCTTCCTCATTTTTGGGAGCACACTTAGAGCAGCTCTCCTGCAGTGATCAGCACATGCCGGTGAACTTGTTATAGCATGTTTGGCAGCACGTTCTCTCTGGCTTACTGAGGGCTGGTCCAAAGCTTACTGCAGATATGGGGAAGATTCATGAACTTCTTCAGTGACCTTTGGACTACTCCGCAGAGACAAAAATACAAGGCAATAGCTACAAGGGTGAGAGGACCCTATATTACCACCACATTTCACTCTGAAGAGACGGCAAAAGAGATTCTGTAGCCCAACCCTGTGCATCCTAGAGCAGTAAAATCAACGTGAATCCTACTTAATAAGTAATTCAAAAGCGCTTTCTGGTATGTGAATCATCTGCATCCCAGCCTTTCAGAGGATCTTAGGTAATGAGACAAGAACAGTGCAGCTTCTGTGGTCATCTCTACCTGCTCCCAGGGCTGCTTTGGCCCTAATTTCCAGATGCTCATTTAAAATGCTCTCTGCCACTGAGCAGTTCTCATCTGGAGATCTCAGACATGAAGTAATCCTCTGAGCTTTTCTAGAAAAAAAGCCAACCAGCATTAAACCTGTTTTACAGGTGGGTAGGCTGAGCTCCAGTCCGCCTGAGATCACAAAGCATTATTTAGGGCCAAACTGTCTGGGCTGACACATTCCCACAGCAGGGATGACCTCCTAGGAGGAATATTACCCTCCTTTGTTAGAGGAGAAGATTGCCTAGGTGGAGGGGAGTGCTGGCCACACAGGCTCTGTTTCCATACATGCTTCACGCATGGCTACAAAGCAAATAAACCTCGCTGGCCGTCCGGCTGGAATCCAGGTGTCCCTCAGCTGAGGACGCAAGCGTAGGGCAAACTGCAAATGCGGTGCTCAGCTCCTTTGTGCTGAGCCATCATCCGGCAGGTGGGAATGTAAAACTCTGCCCGATTGCTTATGCCTGAGTCACCTCCTCGAGCACTCGCTATTGCCTGGTGCGGTAGCGTGCTGCCTGCCGGATAATAAATGACTTCATTCGCTGCGGCACTGAAGACACTATTAAAAATTAACCCTGGCAAACGGTCCTGCGTATTTTTTTTTTCAATCAGAGCCAGACAAGGGGGAAGAGGAGTGCTGTTGAAATCTGATTTGCAGGAAAGGCAAGTGGTGAGTTTTTATTAATGGGGAGGGTTCAGGCTCCAGTTTAATCACTGCAGTTGTTGGCAGCCGATGATCAAAATTCAGAGGGCTTAAGGCGCTTGGTAAAGTTAAAAGCAGTGCAAGCAGAGAAGACTCAACAGGCATATTGCAGTGGAGGTCAAAGAGTGGGATAAATGGGGATTACTGTGCTGACATGCAATTTATAACCTGTTCGCAGAAATAAATGAATTTATCACATGTATGTTATTACCACATATAAGGAATGTGTAGGTGAAAAACTCTTCAGTTTTGGTTCATGGGTTGCACCCTTTTCTCACTGTAACACACTTACAACCATACCCTATCCAGAGCAGCATGCAGAGTTTATTTACAGCAATGTAAGGCTTGCATTAAATATCTGAGGAAATAGATCAGCTGACAGACAGATCCCTCATTTTCTTGGCTCCTCTTGCCTCCAGCACCCACACAGTATCCATCAAATTGTCTCGAGTCAAACCCTCGCAGGCTGCATTTGAAGCTTGGGCAAGGAGCCAGGGCAGGCTTAGAGAGCAGAGACCTTTCTGTACGCACGCACTTCCCACCGTCTGGATGCTGCAGTCCAGCACAGGGGGACTCAGCTTTAGGCTTAAGAAAAACAACCTCTTTACTCCCTTTGCGTCGCTCCAATGAAGGGATTTGATCTGGAGCCTGCTGACGCTGTATTAACCACCCTGCTGTTGACACAAAAATTGCACCTCGTTCTGAGACGTCATTCGGTTGGCTTCAGTACAGCAGTGAGCAGCACGCCCCAGCCCCAACCCACGGCTCCCTGAAGCTGTCCCAGACCCTTGAGCAGTTCCATCCGTCGATGGCTGATACCCTCAGATAGTCGAGATGGTACCATAAGCTGTAGTGCCAGATGCAGTGACTACGCAGATCTGCTCTCTGGCTGGCGAGTTTTTTCCCAGAAGCATGTCATAGCTGTTGATTTCAGGAGCTGGACTGCAATATGATGGCACCTATCAAAGAGCCAAGCTGAGGTCTGCATGTTTGTACTGAGTCACCTGCCTGTCTCTGTGTGGCAGAGGTATTTTAAAATGTCAGGCTTAAGCAGATATTACACTGCAGCAGGGAAGATGATGTAAAGTTCCTGCATAAACAAGGTAATGAATTTGCTGGATGAAAGGTGCTCAGATGTTGCTATGTCCAAGTTTCCTTGTTAGTCCACATTTTCTTCTCTAAGATTTTTTCTTACCTGTGGCATTTCAGGGACTATGGTTGAAATATTTCTCAGATTAATTTACCTACTTTTTATTTCTTTTCTCTTATTCATCTCTCCCTCCAGAGCTTTGTCATTAGCCCTAGTCCTTGGCTATCTCTATCAGCTATCCCAGCCCTCAGGCACCAAAGCCTCTCTACTCCCTGGTCCTGCCCATTGCATTGACAGGGAGTGAGCCTCCAGAACAAGCAGCCCTGGTTCCCATGTACCTGGGACTTGGCCACAGACTGTGCCACACAGCAGGAAGGCTTCCAGGCTTACCAGCAGGGCAGGGGGGTCCCAGGGATCTCTGATTCCCAGCAGCTAAGTTATTTGCCTAAATCTTGGTTAAAAAATGAGCATATCAGAAAGTTGTGCTTACAAGTCCAAGGATACTCCCTGAACATATTTCCTACAAGGCTGTGGTATGAATGATAAGGAAGCAATTCAAGTATGCGATCACAAACAAGGTGTGTGGTGTGGTCCAGGATCTGCCCTTGCGGGGACGTTGACTCTGTCACAAAGAGTGTTTTTCACTTTTATGTTTTACAATCCTGGACTCATTGTATGCAGCAGGCAACAGTTTCATTAAGCTCTTGCTGCAGCCATGTGTGCTGCTGGGACAAGGATTTTATTTTAGTGATCACTGACTAGAAGTTATCACCAGGGTTGTCAGTCATTTTATAAATATGCTTTCTGTGGAGGTGGTAGTTTTGGAAAACCCAGTATCTTGAAGTTACTTTGGCACCTCTTTTTAGGCTAGGTGATGGATCTAAAATCCCTTCCTTTAACTTCAAGAGGTTTGGGATCACACCCATGGCTTGGTTATTAATTTATTTCTTTCTTTCCCCCTCAGCCTTTATATTTCACTCTCCAGGCTGTCAAAGGCTGGATGTGTTGTGAGGCAAGTACCTCAACAAAGTGTCATGTGCAAATTGCTGTAGGCATACATCTGGTGGCTCAGTTCTCTGGAAAAGACAGTTGTGAAGTGCACCTGGAGAACCTGCCTTCCACAAACCAGGAGATAGTGAGTAAACACTGAATACATGGCTGAGTGCTGCACACTTGTGTCTCCACTGACCTTTAAGGAGAATGAGAAGGAAAGGTATTTTTAGCACTAGTTAAACTCGGATCCTGAGCTGCTCCCGCAGGGAATAATCAACTGATAACTTGGAAATTCACCAGCTGCCAGTGTTTGGGTGCCCAGGGTGACTGTGAATGATCTGTTAATGAGTGTCCCTCGTTAGCACATCCCCAGTGTGGCCAGGGAGTGACCAGGGTAGGGCAGGGGAGCCTTGTGTGCACTCCAAGGAGGACACGTTCTTGACACTGGTGATGTGCTGGGAGTTGCTGGGGACACACACCTTTCACCACACCACTTGGTAGGATTTTAGACATATCTGTCTGCATTGGCCTGCACTACAAAGCAGCAAGAGCCAAACGCTGCACAGAGCTCTGTTAGTGTAATGCTAATACAATGCATGAATGTCTGCTCATCTCATTAAGGCAGTACTTTTGAGTGAATCAAGTCTCCGCATCCCATCATATTAGAAAAGGCCAAGTGCAAATCCAGCACTGGTTTTGCCCCCCTTTATGCTTTCCAAATGTTCAGATCCAAATTGTAACCAAGACTGTCAGAGATCCATCTCCATTGCTGACAATGGTGGGCTAGTCTGGAAATGCAAGGTCAGGCTGTAGCAAGTGAATGGAGATTAGTCACAAGTACCACAGGAGCATCGTGACTGCTACAGATAACAGTAGTCTGTGGTCACAAGAGGATTCCTGGTCTGTATTTCTGTCTGCTGATTAAGGGATTTGCTCAGCCAAATGCACACGACTTAGCTCAAGCACTAGGAGCCTGAGCACCACTATTAGGGTTTACCCCAGGGTCTCTCCTAAGGTGTTTCAAGAAAAGAAGGTACTGGGATGGAGCACTTAGCTGGAAGTGCAAGCATGCAGTGATAAAGTGCAGGTTTTCATCACAAAAAAGCTGGCCTACAAGAATGGCTGGAGCTCCTTGTAGCAGACAACATGCCATATTCACCACCACGTGCTGCCACCAGCCGGACCGGGTGCTGACAGACCCAGCCTTCAAAACAGACTATCAAGCAAGACATTTGAGGTAGGTGTGAGATTTGTGTGGACTGGGATGTGTTCTGTGGTTTTTAGTACTCTAAAATTCTACCTGAGCATCTGTCTCAGTCTCACCCAGCACACTGAGTTAGGTAACAGAGATGAATTTTGCTTAAACTTCTGGACAGTGCATAAAAAATACAGAAGTGTACGAAGGATCCATCTTCTCTCATCACTAATCCAACTTTGTTGGAATAACAAAGTACATAGTCCTTTTCCTAAGCACACACTATGCAAAATCAGAGCCAGGGCTCTAAGAACAGTGTTTGGAAATCAGGTCTCTCCTGTCAGTGTGAGGACAGGGAAACATTCTTCTCTCTCTCTGAGGATGGGGTTCCCTCTAGTCTAGAGGAAGTTACACACAACAATGACCCAAATACAGATGAATCTCAAAGCTTTCCAAAGAGGCTATCCATGGAAAAGGCAAACCAAGCCCCTTAAATTCTAGGAAAAATCCCAGTACAGGATGGGGGGTGTTGCATCACTTTTCATTCCTGTGTAGTATTTGCTGGACTCAAATCCAGGCTGTGTGCAGCAGAAACAGATGTGTAGGATCAAGAGTTCCTTTTCCAGAGCAGACAGAGCCATTTTTGCCACTGCTCAGCTCATTCCCTGATGTCAAGCCAGAAGCAAGTACAAATCACCTAGTAGACCAGGGAGCTGAAACAGCCCTGGGAGCACCAGGAGCAGGCAAGGCCCTTGAGGCAACAGAAGCACTTTGGCTCATAGCATGTTAGGACAGAGAGCCATGGCTTCTAGGCTGTAGATGCTGGCCCTGGGATTACTGAGGTGTGCCCAGGGTATGCAGTGCTTGTTCCAGGCTGCAGAACTGCCTGACCCCTTATCTACTTCTCCCTCCACTGCTGCAGACTGTACTCCAGCACCTTATCCCTGCAGGACAGGGCTTTGTGAAGGGCTGTTGCCAGAGCTGTTGTCTACAGCGTGG
Source organism: Megaceryle maxima (assembly GCA_024605025.1). Lineage (NCBI taxonomy): Eukaryota > Metazoa > Chordata > Aves > Coraciiformes > Cerylidae > Megaceryle > Megaceryle maxima. The sequence continues at coordinate 110,022 of JANHGN010016752.1, forward strand.
CTCGCAGTGGTGTGGTTGCTGCGATGCCTGAAATCCTTGGTGTACATGAGCTGCATTCAGAGTAAGCTCTGAACTGTGCAAAGTGCATGCAAAGTAGTGGTGTAATGACATGCAAACTGGTGCCTTGCCCTGATTAATTTTTTTTTTTTTTTAAACCCCAACTTCTCCACTGCTTCACACCATATATTGTCACTTATGCTGATGGGAAGTGAACATAAATCAACACCTTTCTGATTTGGTAACATTTTGTGGTGGTTTCGCATTGGCACAGAAAGCAAGTACATGTTGCAAATCTGCTGGTTTCCCCGCCTGAAGACAGCAGGATGAACTTTACAGCTAATGCCTACTTGGCAAAAGAGACCTAAAATCGCAGCGAGGCTACAGGTTTCTTTACACTGCAGAGAGCAAGTGATGCTCCTGAAAAACTATGGCCAGTCACTCAACTCCTTCCCAACATCAATTCATTTTTTGCTTAGTTTAATGTTGAAAACAAAGTTGTAACTCAATCACTGACCATGGAATTCATCCCAGAAGAAATGCAAGGACCACCAACAATGTGGACCAGGTGCAAATTATAAATACCATCAGCAAGGGGCCTCCTGTGTCCCAGCAGGTTTAATCCCATGGACAATGCTCTTCCTTTTATATTTCTCTTTTAAGCCTGCCATTTTTAAGCCCTCTCAGCTAGGTCTTCTTTTGCTGAGGATTTCTACCACACCAAGTGCTGTGATGCCCCTAAACTGAAGGAAAACCCTGTAGTGGTACTACAGATGTAACAATGTTTGGTCTTGTACCTACCAGTTCTTTAGTTAAAATGACCATCTGGAAGCTGTAGCTTTGTCCCGTGCAGCGGGACAGGTGCCATACCCTGGGAGAGAAGAGGCGTCTCAACAACACCCTTGAGCTTTCCAAAACCAGGAAATAGTTTGACTCAAAAGAAACTGAGAAAGGGAGATGGCTTTAAAGAGAGACACAGAATCATAATTTTGTTTTATACACAGGCATTTTAAGTTACCATTGATTTATCTTGTCTCAGGAATAATGTAAACAAGGAAATGCAAGCATGCTTTTCTGCCTCGATATTTTTTTTCCTATAAGAAAGCTTTCATTTCCTTTTTTTTCCTGTAAAAATGGGAAGGGAGAGAAATCTTACATTTTAAAATTTATTTACTAATTTATTCTTCAAAATTAAGGCAGAATTAGGAGACAAGTCCCTCTGGAATTAGGAAGTCTGGGCTTGGTGGTTCAAATATTAATACAGCTCCCGACCTCACCTTTGCTACCTGATGTCTTTCACCATGATCCAGCATCTTGACTGCGTTGTAATGCAACTACTGCCAGGTGGAATCACTTTGTTGTGAACCATGCCCTGCCTTTCTGAAGCAATAGTGCAAAGGGAGGAAAGAGCCTTCTGGTGTGGCATCTGCACTGGGTACTGCTTGAAAGTAAGTGGGATTCCACCGGAGTCCTTCCCTCTCAGCTGAGCTGAATTAAGGCTTAAGATATCCCAACACGACTGAAGCCTGGTTTAAGCTTACCTTTCTTTAAGAGACCCCTCACCATAAGAAGGTGCCTTTTGCTGATTTTATCACCTTCTAGTATCCCAAAAACATACCCTGAAACTCTACCAAGCCAAGGAGGGGGTTTGTCCTCCTGGTGCAATGCAGCAGTGAGAGGAGACAGGCTTTGTCACTCAGGACTTAGCTCAGGACCTCTGGAGTGCATGGTCACCTTCAGATGCCACACATGGTTTCTGTATGACTTTGGTGATGTCAGTAGTTTATTGATTCACAGAAGCAAGGACAAAGAAAAACTATGATCACCCATCTTTCAGCGTGAGTTAAAATACTCTACAGAAACTGTTAGTGAATGTTTTTCTAGGTCTAGTTCAGCCTGAGAAGATACTGCTTTGTACAAAATGCCATATGCTGCCTGACGAAGCTTCCCTTGCAGATTGTGCTTTATCAATTCACATAAGCCTGTGAAAAGGAGCAAAACCAAATGCCTGGATTCAGTGAGTCAGAGAAGACTTTTTTAAACTGGATCCTCTCATTCCCCTTTCTTTTCATGCCAGGTGCAGTGTCAGCAAAATAAATTCAATTCACAGACTCCTGTCATCCTCCGGATCTTTGGATCAGTTCTTATTCCTTCCTGATAAAGTCCTAAACACCTGCCATGATCAAAACTGTTCTTACATCATCTTCTGAATGCAGTGACTTCAAGCACATGAAATCATGAGGTTAATGCCATAGTGAAGACTTCAACCAAAGCTCTTCTGCAGACCTGAGCTGTTTTGTTTGAAAATGCCACGGTGGCTGCCAGTTCTTAACTGATAGAGGAATTACCAAAGGTCGTCAGTGTTCTGCTTATCATGCAATACAAGAAGATGGGAGAATTTTCCATCAGAACAGAGTTTGGGTGGGGGTGGCCATAGTACCATAGTATGAGTTCCTCACTTAACCTGAGATCAGGTTCAATTTTTGTCTTGTTGTATAAAATGGGGATTAGAATCCTTGCTCTGTATTATTGTTTAGAATCACAAGCTTCTGGAGGCACATCTTTTACCGTGCATGGTATTCATCTGGTAGTGTTAGCTGTATTGACACCTTTTTGTGTAAAGATCATGAACAGTTGAAAATCAAACCCAAATGGAGCAAGCCTGAAGATCATCTAAGTATGGACTTATAGCTAAAGTAGTTCCTGGTTCTCTGCTTTCAATAGAGTTGTTCAGCACTGTGGTGGTGGTGGGATTGCTGATGAAAACTGCTCAGAAATGGAGGTTATCCAGAGGGAAAGCAAATTCTCGGGAGTTTAATACACTTGGGGAGTGAGTAATTTCTGCCTTGCTGTAATGAAAGAACATCTTAAACACAATTGTTGCGTTTGGGATGATGTGACAGAAATAGAGGACTGGAAACACACGCCAGTTCTGAAGAAGCTGAGAAGCAAGAGAGAGGAGCTGTGGGCTAACACATGCCCATCAGTCTGACCCCTAACAGTGATGTTTTAGAACAAATTTTGACTGCAAGGATAATTGAAAATATGAGAAAATGCAGCAAGATCTTAGAGTGGATTGTACCCACCTCTGGTAAAAGGACTAATATTCTACATGAGAAAAATACTACTAGTTTGGGACTTTAGGAGAGCCTTCAGTAATGTGTCCTAAAGGAAACTGGTAGTTCTGATGGAAAAGGGATTCTCATAAGACAAAAGTGTGATTACAGGGCTGGCTAACGAGGAGAGGGGGTCATGCTGCAAGGGGCGCTATCAGGCTGAAAGACAGTTTGTAGTGGAGGTTCTTACAGACAATACTCATCTTGGCTTCTGTTAGTGCCATTTGGGAAAGACAAAGATGTTAATGACATTTACTAATTAAGGGTTATCATTAGAAGAGGATGGGAAGAAGGGTATGGTGTAAGAGGAACAGAACATGATGTAGTGGCACGCATTGCAGGGTCACGTATTTACAAACCCTTTTACTACAGGGGGACTGCAATTCCACTTGTCTTTGAAATTGAGAAGGACAGAGAAAAGGAGGAACCCCATCTTAACAGTTGATGATTATGAGTGACCAATTTGAGATGACCTTGACAACATTACCCCAGGATACACTAGCCATTTGCAGTACAGAAAGGAGAGTATTTACCCACTTGCACAGGACATCTGGAGTAAATTATACTGCTCTGGTCACTCATCTTCAAGAAAGAAAAGCTGAAAAAGGAAAAAACAGGATGATAAAAAGAATTGTAAGCCTGTCTCAGTGACAGCAGATTTTGAGCTTGGCTTGTATGGCTTAGCAAAATAAATGTTGAGAGGAGATGACAGTGGGCCCTATAAATATATCAGGAATGCAAACATCAGAGAAGAGTTATTTTAAGATGAAAAACAATTTGGCAAAAGAACAAGTAGGTATAGCTTGGCAATAAATCATTTTGGCCTATAAAATAGGAGGTCTGTGATCTTCAGAGAGGGGCTTTGGACAAGTCTTTCAGAATAAGGAGGAAGAGACTGACAGGTATCTAAATGCTATGGTTACCTGCAATAGCAGAAACCTGGTTCCTCTGACCAGAAAGCCCCTTCTGGCCCTGTGCTTCTAGGTTGTAGTACAATGGAATTCCTAAATGTTATGTGGCAACAGCTATTAGCTATTAATCAATAATATTAACTAATGACTTGGATGACTGGATGTTGCTTGTAACTGGATAAACCCAGGAAGACAGATGAATCTCTTCTTTGTAAGGTAAGACCCCAAAGGATGAGTGTGCCCATCTAGGCTTGTCTTTCAGAGAAAGTTTCACCTCTCTCCTGTTCAGAGAAGAGCAACTAAGTTGGTGAAGGGCCTGGGGAACAGGTCTTATAAAGAGCAGCTGAGGGACCTGGGGCTATTTAGTGTGAAGAAAAGGAGGCTGAGGGGAGACCTTACTGCTCTCTACAGCTACCTGAAAGGATGTTGTAGAGAGGTAGGCACTGGTCTCTTCTCACAAGTAACAAGAGATGGAACAAGAGAGAATGGCCTCAAGCTGCACCAGGGTAGGTTTAAACTGGACATAGGAAAAAATTTTGCACCAAAAGGGTTGTCAGGCACTGGAACAGGCTGCCCAGGGAGGTGGCTGAGTCACCATCCCTGGCTGTGTTTAAAAGCCATATAGATGTGGTGCTTGGGGATATGGCTTAGGGGTGGACTTGGTAGAGCAGGGTTAATGGTTGGACTTGATGATCTTAAAGGTCTTTTCCAACCTTGTTGATTCTATGATTCTATGACTAAGAGTTATATAATATTAATCCAGACTAACCCATTTGGTGGAGTTCCTGTGACGGTGAGATCAGAATCAGGTCCAACATCTCCAAATAGGTCCAGGGTCTGCTAATTGTCAATATTAAGATTTTAAACATTTCTTAGCAAAACTGACACATAACTTTGCTCTCCTATAAAGCTTTGCAAACGTACAATGTGGTTCCTGGACAGAGATCACATCAACTCCACAGTTATTAATTTACAGGTTTCTCACTGACCTTAGCTCAGCTCTGGGAATGGTGCCAGCACAATTACCGTAACTTGGAACAGGGCAGACATAAAGCTCCTATATCTACCCTGACATTGTGCCAGATTTTTCTCATGCTCAGTGATGGAAAGATGCTTTTCTTCTTTGATCAATTTCAAATAGTTCAGGCTGGGTTGCCCATAACAAGATGATTTCCAGCAAAAGAAGGAAAAGAAGTAAACTACCACACATATGTGTGTGTACATGATGCACTTACTCCATAGATAACCTTTGGGAAGTGTGTCCCAAGAAGAAGTGTTGGGGGAAACTGAGGCAAGGTGACTGGAGCTAGTAACCTGGAAGATAAATAGCAGAGCTGGGAATAAAATTCAAGGTGTAGATGCTTGATTCAGTGTTGTTTTCACTGAATCACACTACCTTCCTGGAGCACGTTAAGGCCCATTGCCTTCCTTCCTGTGAAGATGGGCAGCTGGACTGCAATGACACCACGTGGAGCTAAGTGAGATCATCACCTTGGAAAATCAGGCCCCTAGTGATTTTCTCTGACGTTAACTGACCATCAGACCCTGCAAGAGGGGAGTCAACACATTTCCTGACCTATGGGCTAAGCATTTTACAAACCCTAGAGCAAATTGAATGTTGTTGCAGAGGAAATGCTGATGCAATCCACCAACAGCTGCCGCTCTCCAGCGTGCTCACAAAGGCACAGTATGTATTGGAGGTGTGAACCCACACAAGTTGGGCCTTCAAAATCCCAGCCTCTTCTAAATGACAGGCAGGACTCTGTGTCTTCCCTCCAGACCACCTACCTTCCTGTCCTCAAGAGAAACACTGCTAAGGCTGCTCCCAAAAAAATGCGGGGTACATCCTGAAAGGAACCTCCTGAAAAAGGAGGATTTCCACATGGGACCACTGAGGGTGTGATTGTGTTTTCTTAGATGCCTGGTTTATGAGTCCTATATCTAAAAAGTGGAAGTGTGGATACATCCTAAGTATGAGTAAGAATGGCAAGAGCAATGTTCTGAATATATTGTGATGAGTCTAAAAGATCAGGTAATGCCTGTGTTCAAACAGACAAATTTAATTTATGGACCGATGAGTCTGGATGATTGAATTAACCTGGTTTAATGAATTACTGCCTCTCAGTGGAGCTGTGAAAACTGACTGCATTGTGCTCCAGTCCCTTGCTTTTTTAAATGAATCATATTAAGGGAAAGCAAACACATTTGGTTTGGAGAGTGGCAGAGCTATTGATGTGGTTAGCTAAGATGGCTCTGCAGATGACCAGTAACCCATTAACCACAGGCAGCTAATCCCACATACACACCTGCCTGTGCCCTGCACGTGCACTTGGCACTGATGTCCCAGTGCCCACCTCGCCTCTGCCAGAAATTTCTAAGTATTCTTTATTCATGAATAGTGAAAAAGGAATATGGAGATGCAGTTTCCACCCAGGAGATGGTGAATGGTGAGAGAACAGTGTGCTGTTGCTCACAGAGCTGAACCAGAGCTGTGCTGTTGCACCAGTAGAGATGTTTGATCATGTCATCACCAAAAGCTGAACCACACCATTGGATCCAGTTTATCGTAGAATTGTAGAATGGTTTGGATTGGAAGGGACCTTTCAAGCTCATCTAGTCCAACCCCCCTGCAGTGGACATCTGCAACTAGAGCAGGTTGCTCCAAGCCCTGGCCAACCTTACCTGCAATGGTTCCATGGATGGAGTATCAACCACCTCTCTGGGCAATATGAGCCAGGGTCTCACCACACTCACAGTAAAGAATTTCTTCTTAATATCTAATCTAAATGTCCCCTTTTTTAGTTTAAAACTGTTAACCCTCATCCTGTTAATACACTCCCTGATACAGAGTCCCTCCTCATCTGGCAATCTTCATTCAGCCATGTCCTAATATTTTGAGCACTCTGCTCTAGCAAACTAGTCTTTTAATCTGTTTTGTTTCTTGAGTTTTGTTGTGGTTTTTTTTTTTTCTTTTAATGCGAAAAGATTTGGTGAATCGAACCTTGTTATGCACCACAAATCCTGCGTTTTGGTCCTGAAGCCAGCCACTCCCCAACTGGAGCTAATGGGCAGGTCACCCAGGAAGCTGCTGCCGGGCACGGACAGCCGCAGGGTGCGGAGCCAGCCCTGGCCACTTCCTGGGCTGCGCTGCCCCTCAGCCCGCAAAGGCTTCGGATGCTGCTGGACACAAGAGATGCCGTCATCCCTCTTCCCACAGTCACCCCGGCTCCTTCAGCCGTGTGGCACCTGCCACCCAAATCCCACGCGGGGTCCCGTCACCTGTGCCGAGCCCATCCCTGCGCTCCCGCTGCCCGCAGCCGCCATCCCCTCCCTTCCCCTGCAGCACCCTCCCAGCTGCTGCCGGCCAGGACACCTCCCCCTCGCCCAGGCAGCGGGGCGGCTGCGTCCCTCCTGGGTGCCGCGGTAGCCCGCGGGCGAGCGCAGAGCCGGGCCCGACGGCGGCGGGAAGGGGAGCGGGGTTCGGGTGGGGGAGTGGCCTCGAACCAAGGGGCGGGGCACCAGACAGGGAGGCGGGGCAGGGGGCGGAGCCGCCAGCCCCGGGTCGGGTGCACGATGGTGGTGGCGGCGACGGTTGCCGGGCAACGGTCGGTCTCGCGCAGTCCCGCGCCCCGCCCCGGCCTCAGGTGGGAATCGGCCGCCGCCGCTTCCACCGGGCAGGGGCCGGGCGGGGTCGTGCGGGCGGCAGCCGGGACGTGGCCCTGTGCGCGTGTGGCCGTGGGGCGTGGCCTGAGGGGCGACTTCCCCTCGTTACCCGGTATTTGTACCCGTACGTGGGATGGTTGCGTTGGCTCGGGAGGTTTTAACGCGTCTTAGTGTTAGAAGACTCTGAGTGTGTGGTGCTGTAGCGAGACCCGCGCGGAAGGGGAAAGCACCAGGAGGTCTCTGTTTATGGTGGTGTCGACAGTGACTCTGGTAGGTTTAATGGGCTGTTTAAGTTTTAGGCTTTGGTGGAGCCCTGAGGAGCAAAAGGGTGACAGGTCAGTAGTCCTGGGTGCCTGTGTGGGTTGTAGGAATGTCCCTGGGGGGTTGATGCTGAGAGAACATGGTTGCTCTGTAGCACCTGCTTGGCTTCTCTGGAATGGCTGGACACCTGCCGGTGCTGAGCTTTGTCCGGCTCCTTGCTACAGTCCTTGTCCGGCTCCTTGCTACAGTCCTTGTCCGGCTCCTTGCTACAGTCCTTGTCCAGCTTATGGCCCACTTGGTGTGGAGAAGGTTTGGGCCTTCAGATACTTGCCCAGAGTTTTTAGCAAGCAGTAACTGGTTAATAGGAGATTTGAACCTCTCATTTATGCCTGCTTGTGAGGCCTGTGCTATCCTGGCTCTGCACCATCTCCTGTAGTCCTTGTTTCCTGATACCAGTGCTCCTGCTCGTCTGTTATTTTCTATTCTGACTGTTCTTACAAGCCACCATTTCCCAATGAGCAATACAGTGAAAATGTATTAAATGTTAACTTTAGCCATGCTAGGCTGCTGGTGGTGTTTTGTCTCTCTCTGATTCAATTTACTTCTAGGAATTACTGTTGAGTAAATAATAGTTCAATTAATAACTTTGTTTTTGTGTGCAAACATGTAGATTATTCTGTATCAAATCCTTCCCATGATCGCTTGGGAGATTGTCTTCAGTTACACTTCCAGTGAGCTCTTATAGGCTGTACTGCTTCATGTCCTGTTAGGCTTTTAAGACCTCTTGAGCATGAACTGCTGCTGCTGCAGTGGATAAAGGACTCCTGTTATTAATTGTGGAGTGCTCCAAGTCACTTGGTTTGGCTGTTTTGTTGTGTGGTTTTTTGTTTGCTTGTTTGGGTTTTTTTTCTCTTGATTGTGTTCTTAGTGCTGTTTTATCTGGATATGAAGCAATCAAATAAGAAATTGCACTATGAGCATCAGTGTCATTTAAGATATATGGAGATGAGTGGCTGTGAGTAGTACATGAAAATGTCTGTGGGAGAGGGATGGGAAACAAAATATGTGGAACAACAGTGGCATGGGAAGAAAAGGTAAAATAATTTCAAATGTACAAATGACTGAAAATGTTTCAAGACTACTTTTTGAATTACTCTTCCATTTACCTTTTTTGTTACCTTTTCTGATTTGAATTTGCCTAAAAGCACTTGAATTAAAAATGTGGTGGTCAGGCAGTTCAGATCTCAGAGCTGCTGCCATTAACAGGTTGTGTTGGGGGCTTCTCTCCTTTGTGTGCTCTCTTGGCTTTAACACTGAAAACTGCTGTGCTCCTGTAGGTTTGACCTATCCACGCCTCAGTCTCGTGAGATGTCCACCTGTGGGCAGTTCAGTTCCACAGCTGGATCAGATCCTACTGTTGGTGGAAGTAGGAACAGGCCAGCCCATGGCCTGGGATGCCACCAGCCTGTTCTTACACAGCTCAAGGGACAAAAGTAGGAGCCAGGTGCTGTAGTGTGAGACCAGATGTGAGTTTAGCACTGGACTGGAGTGATATTATTTATTATGGTGGTGCTTATCAAACTGAAGCCCCTTAAGGGACATCGTTAAACCACGCTTATTATTTAAGTTTGTAGTTGTGAAATGTAGTACTGCAAAATAGTAACATTATGTAATATACATTAAATATGTTTGGTACTGATAGAAATGGCTTCAAATGGGAAATTCATGAGCTGTTCACAGAAATGAATGTGGGTACATCTGCATAATTTTAATTTGCTATTAAAATGGTAGTGTTTGTAGACCTTCTGTTGATTCGTTGTAAAACAGTTGGGAGTGAAACCTATTTTTTTTTTGTCAGTAGGGCCACAAGTACTTGCTGTAATACAGATCAGAAGACCAGATTTGCCATGGCAGGTGTAATAAAGGCTGATGTATCTGTATTAAAAGGAAAAGGTTGTGGGCCTTGGCCTAATCAAAGAAGCATTATCCAATATTAAGAAAAAATAAATAACAGTTTCAGAAAGCGTTTGTTCCTTTGATTGCGGTGTCTTGCATCAGGAAGCAGTATTTGAAGTGCACATAACCCTGGCTGTTCAATTGACTTTTCTTTTATCTTGAATTTTAATCTAGTTTTTTAGAGTAGGGTTCTAATCCTACCTTGGTTTTGTTGTTTTGGATTTTTTTTTTTCTCCCCCCTCCCATGAATGTTACTAGTATAAGTAGTGCTTGGATATGTTTTTTGTTTGAACTTGGGTGGATAGCCTATTAAAATAAAAGTGATGAATGCTGGGGGGGAAAAAACATATACAGAAAGAAGGGCTTTAGATAAATTATTGCTATTTGGGAATGCACATTAGGCTAATGTGGTAATTCTCTGAAAATGACACACCTGAAGGATGAGGTGCCATCCAGAGGAACAAGTGCAAGATGTGGGCCCGCCTGAACCTCATGAGGGTCAACAAGGCCAAGTGCAAGGTCCTGCACCTGGGTCTGGGCAACCTCCTCTGCTGGGAGGCCAGGCTGAGAGAGCTGGGGTTGTTTGGCCCAGAGAAGGCTCCAGGGAGACCTTCTTCTGGCCTTTTAGCACTTCAAGGGGCCTGTCAGAAAGATGGGGACAGACTTTTGAGCAGGGCCTGTTGGGACAGGACTAGGGGTAATGATTTTAGTTAAGAGGGAGATTTGGACTAGAGAGGAGGAGGAAAATTTTTTGTGCTGAGGGTGGTGAGACCCTGGCTCAGGTTGCCCAGTGAGGTGGTTGAAGCCCTATCCCTGGAACCATTCCAGGTGAGATTGGCCAGGGCTCTGAGCACCCTGCTTTAGTTGCAGATGTCCCTGGTCCCTGCAGGGGGGGTGGACTAGATGAGCTTGAAAGGTCCCTTCAAACCAAAACCAGTCTGTGATTCTATGAAAACAACATAAATTCATGTACTGTCTCTGTGGCCATATCTTGAATGTTCTGTGCAGTTCTGATCCATGAAATGTAACAAAGATCAGAAATAGAAAACGGACAAAATAAGAGACTTGGGGGGGGGGGAAGTGGGATACAAAAGGAAGCCATAAAGTAATAAATGATACTCCATAATTCTAACTGCTTTTGACCTCATTTTAGCATCCACAACAGCCTATTCCTATGTGTCTTCCGCAAATTAAACAAATATAATGAAAAACTTCACTTTCTCCTTTTTAAGAACTGCTTCCTGATAAAATTCCTGTGCTTTCTTTAGTCATTGGATGTCTATTTGTCATGTTTGAGGCATGACAAATGCTTGCCTGCTTATCTCCCCAGCTATTGAACACAACAATGCCCTTTGGCTTGTGAAGGTGCTGAGCAGCTGATTGACAGAAATTCAGCTGGTATGTCAGGGAGGGATCGCTGTGGACCACCTCTGCTTCTGGTACTGTTTTTTTAAGCATCTGTTTCTGCCTGCAGTAGCTCGCTGGACATCTGCCCTGACCCAGCGGGATGCTTATAGTGCAACCTCATTAGTAGCCTAAATTGATTTTTCCAAAGTCCTTTTCACTGTTAGTTTTCTGCTGTTGTGAGTGTTTGTTGCTAAATAAGCTCCTGGTCCGTCTTCCACTGTTTAGTGTTTTCCTAATGAGTTCAGCTAGAATCCATCTCTTTTTGCACAACGCATCCCATGTGAGCAACGCGTCGGAAATCAGACACAGCCCAGTGTTAGAAACGACTCTTCAAATGGCTTTGTGAGCCATGGAATCTCTTGCTTCAATCAGCTTAATTACCTCATAAAATGGATTGAAAATTGTTTGGAAACAACGGAGCACTTTGAAACTCAGAAATGCTGTGTATGATGCGTTTTTCACCCTGCACAGAAGTTGGGATTTCACAGGGCTCATAAAAGCAATGGAAAAAATGGTAGCTGGAAAAAAAACCCCAACAGTCTGGTTTTATTATCCTTTTCTTAGCTGGGAGCTGGAAATGCTTCTAAATGCTGGGTATTCAAGATGCTTTGGTTAAGATGCTTTGGTTAAGAGCAGGATTTGGTCAGGGTGAGAAGGTTTTACATGTGATAGGAAAGGAAGGTCAGTTGGTGCAATGCTAAAGCAAAGTGAAGTTTGCAGCGAGAGAATGTTTTTTGTATTGTCCCATCTTTGCAACAATTGATACCACCTGGTATATAATATCTTTAAAAGTGGGTGAAATTTTGAGCATTAACTTATTATTTGGCTCCCATCACTTGCAGATTAATCTCGAATGTTTTGTGCAGTGTGACCACCCATGGAATACAATATCATCTACACAAATCAGTTGACAAATGAGTTCATTCACTTACAAAAGCTGTATTCAGTAAGAAAGTGCCTTCACACTGATAACAGAAAATGTCCAAAGGCATCACCCACCAGTACCAACTTGGGGAGATTATCGCTTGGCTGATGAATTAGCCCTCAGCCACTTAAATATTGATTTATTTTTTTATTTCCCCCCTAAAATATGATTTAATCATGCTGCTTCTTACTTTTAAAATATATATTGCAGGCTGTGTGCTGAGATAATATTACTACTTTTTCCAGATGTTAAGTATACCTCATAAGTGGAGAGCTCTCTGAAGGGAACTTTCCTTTGAATGTGCTCAGATAACTACTGAGCAGTTGTAGGGTGTGCAGAGCTGGTTATAGGCACTTGGTGCTTCCTGGCTGCCTTTCTTCAGCCCGGCAGCTCAGAGATAGTGTCCTGGGAGTTGTATTTTCAAGTCTTCTCAGTCAAATCAGAAGCAGGGGGGATAAAAAAAAAAATAAACAGTTTGCCAACTTTTACTTGAATATGAGCTTTGACCTATTCAACTTTGAGTAACATGGCTGATGCAGAGCAGGGTGATGTTCAGCATAGTTGTAGACCACCTCTTGCAGAGGTGTAGTGAGGAAAGATGACACATTTGGGGGAGGCTGGTAGGATTACTTCTCTTAATACTTAAATGATACCACTGTATGCTTTTTATCTTGGGTTAGCCAGATGATGAGCTTTGTACTTGGGTCATCCCTCTACTCCCTCTGTGTGAAGTTGTTCACATCAATCAGGCTTTTCAGGATGGGACCCTGAAACTATGGCACTGACTTTATTTCCTCTTAGAGTGGGGATAAGTGCTCATGACATGCAGAGGGATTTGTGTGCCCTACAGCTTGTCTTGTTTTCCTAACTCTATTTGTTGATCTTAAAAAGATACTGAGTTTGCAAAACCTTCCTTTGTCTGTGTCCTTCTCGGTGTGTCCAGTAATGTGCCTCACATCTGTGGTTTCAGCAATTGCTGAATGAGGCCTTTTGAATGCAAGGAGGGTAAATTAATGACCTGGCTGGTGTTTTAGAAAAAAAATTGTTTAGGTTATTGTCCTTTGAAGGTTAACAGAATATCCAATAGATATTAACCTGTGGAGTATTGAGCAGGAGATCAAAGCTTAATTCAGCTGGTCAGGATGCACTTACCTGTAGATTCTGTCTTCTGAAATAAGAACATGATATTGTAGGTAAGGCCCAAAAGGGAGGATTTAAAGCATTTCCTGGTAAAACTTCATTAAGCTGGTGCTGTGGTTTAAATTAGTACCTTGGGTATAGTTGAAAAAAAATAACATTAGTTTCAGCTTTGTTAAAATATTTGACTATAATGTTAGAATTGCCTAAAGCAATTATTTTTCCCAACCTTCTGCTCCAGTGACAGTCAATTTAAGGCAAGATCAGTGTGTGTGACAAGCACAGGCAGGTTGGTTCCATGTACCCTAGCAATAGCTATTCATGGACAGGACCCCTGCGTAAGGGCAGGAGGATTTTAAATAGAGCAGCTTTGTTTCTCCCTTATTGAACATCTGGACCCTGCTCAATAGAAGCTTTGGGCCATGAAGAGCCAAATGCATGATCCCTGGCTACCTACAGTTAAAACGATGAGGGACTTACTCATCTCCTCCTCTAAATGAGATGATCTTAAGGCCAACATTTTGCAGTGGCAGTGTAGGCAGCTTGGAACTCCATTTTTCCATAACCCCTGTTGTTTGCCAGCTCCCCCAACATCCTACTCCTGCTTTACTTCGGCTACTTGTGTGCTAGACAGGGGACAGACAGCAGAAGAGCCTCTTGAGACACTTTCTTGCAGCAGGAAGTTCACCTATATAAGAAAAAACCCCAAACCACTCAATCTGCAGGATCTTACAGTTACACTTGAGGATTCATGTGAGCCCTGCTTGTTCATGGCCACTGTCTGTAGCCTTGCACCACAGAGACAGTCAATGAGTGTAGCCAGAGAGAAACTCCTACTGATCCCTCCCACCACAGGACTCTAAATAACAAAAACAATTGATTGGACTTTGGTTTATTATTTCTTTGACGTGTAATAGCACATATAATAGTGTCATCTGCTTTTATCTTGCTGTGAGGACAACACTTGACAAGCTTGCTTCAGAAAGGCTTAATTTAGAGATGTTTCCAGCACACACAATAAGAAATGTCTCATCACCTAAATGCATTGCCTTATTTCTTACTGCTATGGTTTTTAAGGATAAGAAACCCCTTTTATCTCAAGAGTGTGGACTCAAAGCTAGTCCGGGTTTGTAGCATGCACTTTCTTCTCTGATCACCGCTGCTTTGGCTGACAGCACAGTATGAACTCAATTCTGTGCATGGGTGTAATGTGAAGTTCACAGACCTCCTAAGGACTGTGTGGGGCATAGATCTTGAGGCAGACCTGCCATGGTTGTGGCAGCTGCAGAGCAGGATTTACAAGTGATACCAGGGGACCGTCAGGCACACTTACAACTTGTAAAACCATAAATAAGGAAGGTGGACAATCAAGGAAATTGGTGCACTTGGCTTTGGGTGCAAATTTGGGTGCTTGAACCAAGGCCTTAGACTGGCTGAAGTGTTTAAAAAAAAAAAAAAAAAAATCATCAGCTTAAGCATTTGAGTTCTTCAATGTCATTGAAGCCAGTCAGGTTTTAATTCTGTTAAATGGGATATTGGTATCTTGATATTTCAGCATTCTCGGAAAAGGTTTTTTCCTGTAGTTGGGCACACAAGTGGAATATTTTGGAATGTTCTCTCTAGTGTTTACATGATCCCTTGATATTAAAGTAGCATTGCTGAAATAGTCGTTACCTCCTCATGCTTAACAAAACCAGCAGATTAAAACAGTCTTGTTTAGTCCTATATGGAAAAGAAAGATTCACATGAATAGAAGGTCAGGTGTTTTGTTTTCCAACACTTTAGAATCTGCACCTGCTAAAATAGACTGGCGTGCAGTGGGAAGCTTGCTATTGCATGTGTAGCAGGAACTGGTTTTGCCATTAGGGGTGGATTATTGTCGCAGTAGTTTCCTAATGACATCATAGCAAATTCCAGCTGCCCAAGCAGTTATTTTCCAGCAGAGGTTATCTGCAGTGCGCTTGCACAAAATTACACTTAAAAGGGCACTCATAGTTCCCTTGGGACTTATAAAACAACACTCTTGTCAAATCCTTAGTAAACACCAAATTCTTTGTTTATATTCTGTAACAGTGTGGGCACTACTGAAATCTGGGATTTGGGATTAAACAAATAAGAATCATGCTATGCTGGTTGAGGAGCTGGCCTGAGGGAGCAAAAATTTTTTTTAATGGAATATTAATCTGTCAAGATATGCTTTTCCTAGAGTAAATCTGGATTGATCACTGTTGTTTGGGGTTGGTGGTTTTTGTTTGTATTTTTGTTTGTTTTGAAATGATAATGTAATTGCTTGGACAAGCTCTTTGGGTAATATTTTGAATGCTGCTTTAGAAATCATCGTGCCTAGTCCCATGATTCAGAGGGTCCTTCCTAGATTTGAGAAGCCATAATTAATATGGAGTCAAACCTTTATGGCAATTACTGTGTTTAGAATAATATATATTTAATGAAGAATACATGATCCTATCATTGACTCTTCGATAAATCTTGTAGCAGAAAATCTTGGAGTTCTACCAGTTTGTTGGACCTGAAGAACATTAAATAACCATTCTCTGCCAATGTCTTTCTAGCAGATTCCAAATGCCTGCAGAATATGGCAATAACACATTGGTTCATGGATCATTTAATTTTAATAATGATCTTTATTAGCTGTATTGCTTTATATATTGAAAATGTCACGTAGGTTTTAGTAAACTTTCACATGTCTGATTTGCGTAGGTCACCATCATCATGCTTGCTTTGAGAAGAAGAGTGGCAGCAGTGGGGGAAAGCTGGTAGATTTTCATAGAATTCAAGGTCTTCCATGTTGCTTCTCTGGTGCTTGATTTGTCCTGCACTCACTGATGATCTGCTTCCAGTTACCCACATGTGTAAGAGCCTCCTGTGGCCTATCATGCAAATTCTACAGAAAACAAATTCATTGACTACTTTCATTCTTTTACTCATCTCAGTGTTCACAAACAGAACAAAACTCCATTTCTTTCCAGCCATTTTCTTTCTCCCTGAGATTCTCATCTACTTATTAGGATTGCTTTGCTCTCCAGTTGAGTCCACTTAAGGTTTGCATTCGATGCACTTTGAGTTTCCATCCTTGTTGGTCCCACTAAATCTTGCAGGAACAACCTGTATTACCATTCCGTATCTAGATCCAGCATACATCCAATGCAACCATCCACTCTGTGGAGTGAATCTTCAGGTTGGTGACTTCTTAGACCTCTTTAATGACAATGAAGTCTTTCCAGCCCCTTGCAACTGTACCACTGAGACTAATACCAGTTTGGGTCAGTGTCTGCTTGTCCTGTGTGTTTGAAGCCATAAATGTCTCTGCTTTGTAGCATTTTATATCAGTGGGTTAGGCGGCTTTACTGCTCTGACTTTACTTGTATCTGAAAGTCAGGTGGGCCCAATGGAAATGAGCAATCTGACCCCTGTATCTGTAGGGGGGACAATGTTGTGCCAGGCCCCCTTCTCAATCTAACACAGTGTTGGAGGGGTTGGAGGTTTATCCACTGCAATTCCTGCACTTCTGACTTTTCCATAGTCCTCATTTTTATCTTCAGGAGAAGTTTTTCTTTGGAGAAACTTTTGAAGTGATGGAAGCATATTTAAAAAAAAAGTTTTGTTTGCTGGTAATAACCCAATTTGATCCCTGACAATTTGTGATGAAAACATTTTTCTTCTCACTAATCCAATGTTACAGTAATTACAAGCAGCAGATCAATAGTGGGAAGCGTAGAGCTGGAAGTGTTACTTCAGATATTAAGCCACAAATTGATCTCCCAGTCAAACCTTAAGTAAGTGCTGTATCAACGCATATTTCAAAGACTGGAGGATATTCTGAAATGTAATAGTGATTGACTGAAAAAAGGAGAACATGCAGGTTTATGCATTAACACTTCACAGCCCAAATGTACCCCATCCTGCTATTACCTTGTTGTGTTTCACACTCACAGGTTACATCAGTGATTTCTGACTGTTGCTCCACTTGGCTTTGATACTGTGTAGTATTATCTCCGCATAAAGAATTCTTTGTCAGGAAAAGAAAGAAACCACCAGAATATCTTCACATGGCATGAGATTCTTGCATTTCTGTGGACAACTGATGACTGTTGCAACTTGGTGTACTGGCTGAATCGTGCTGACCTGCTCTAAAGAAAGTAGGGGGGGACGTCTGAGAAATTCTAGAATTCTTTGGGGAACAAAAGAAACATAATAGAAATTTACGGGTTGTAGTTTTTCTTCCAAAACTAGGTATGTAGTGGTTTTGAGATTGCTTTTCCCCCTTCATGGGCAGAAGGATGAAAGTTGTCCTTATGCTACTCAGAGACTCTGAGGTTTTAGAAGATGCAAATGTCACTGCTCAATTCACTTTGCATGTTCCTTTTATAAGCCCTTAAAGGTGGAAAGAAGGAACATCTCTGAAGAATATATTCTTGAATAGGTTTTTTTTTAGTGTTGAATGTTGCTGTAGCTCAAGAGTGCTTTTGGTAAGTCAGCTCCTCCTCTAGGAATGCTTGCCAGGTACATACAGAGATGTGGGAAAAATTGGTTTTTTTGTTTTCCTTGGGTTGCTTCTGCCCTGATGAGCATATGGAAGGAGGCACTTAAGAGAATAATGTTTGGGTTCCTCTCTTCCTCCTACAGGGAGAAGTTTTTTGGTGGGTTGGTAATTTATTGCTATTTTTCTCTAACAGTACTGAGTATTTTGAATTTCTTTTGCTAGTGCAGAGATGAAGACTTTTGACTGGACAGGAGTAGTCAGAGGAAGAAGTCTTTTTGGGGTAAACCTCTCACCTACTAACCAGTCAGTCCTCTGGAAGTAGAGCTGAGCAGTCAGAACTTCCTCTGTTTTTCCTGACATAAATCACTCCTGTGTCTAACTGTTCATTAGTACAAGGGGGAAGGAAGGTGGTAATTCTCAGGTCTTGGCCACCACTGAAGCCCTGACAGCCAGTTACGACTAGCTTGATTATTTAAATAGTTTTCCAGCACTAACAATAAGTAATGCTTTGCAGTGGAGAACAGAGGGAAGCTGCAGGTGTCCCTTCAGTAGAGGGAGAAGGTTTTTCTCCAGCCCTGTTGTTACAGCCCTGTTTCCAGCTGACATACTTCCTTGCTGCCAAGTAGTAGTAAATAGCTGTATAAATCATGGTAATGCTTGTACCATTTGGGTACAGCCAATGGCTTTTTGACTCTGATGGGTGTACAGACACTTATTCTCATATTTCAGACTTAATTGCTAATATTTCTGTAAAAGGAATAGCTCTGGGAATTGAAGAATGAACACTTCTGAAGCACTTCATCTTCAAGCTGTAGATTTCACTCCTCACTTGAAGCGCACACAGTCTTGTTTAAATTGTGTTTTAATTTTCTGTTCTCTAAGACTCTCTTCAGAACTAAAGTCAGTAGCTTTGGACTCACTGACCCAGAGGGCAGTCAGTAATGGTGCAGGTACCTGTAATTTAGGACAAGAAATATGAACTAGTGCTGCCTACAGTCACCTACTTCCACCACTTTCAACCACTTCTTGGTGGTGATGTGTCTTAGTGCTGGCACTTCCAGCCTGGGGCCCAGCAGAGTTTGGATTCCTCAAGAGGGGATGGATAGGTAGGAGGCTCATGTAGATGGCAAGTTCATTGTTGCTGGAGAAGGGTGACTGGAGTAGTGAGAAGACTGGAAAGACTTGTGTCCTGAGTTGTTTGTCCATGACTACTTACTGAGCTGTAGATACTCTGGGTTTTGTGTATAACTGTGATCAACAGTCTGCTGTAAAAGCTTACACTCAAAACTGAATGAGATGTTGGACTTGGATGGCTCTTAAGGGTGAAGAAGAGGAAGGATATGTTTTGTGATGCATTGCTTTGGGTTCCTTCTGATTGAAGAAACCTCTGTCTCCTTGGACACTTGCTGACTTGCAGTGGGAGTCAAAACAGATTTTGCTGAAGGGAAAAATTATAAATATGGGGGGGGTGGGGGGGTGGAAATCAGACTGCTTGTTATGTTTTTGCTCAAAGCAGATCAAGATGGACCTGAAGTGCAATCCTGTCAGAGTTTCTCATCCAGCCTCAGCTGCCATCCAAGAGACTGATTTGAGTTGGAGAGGCAACCTGAATCCCAGTCCGCTGATTAAAGATGATGGAGAGCTGCTTATGGAGGAATACCTTTCCCCCAGGAAACTGGCAAGTAGACATCCAACTTTCTGATGAAGTAGAAGAGGCAAACTGGCATGTTCAGAGCTGTGTTAACTTAAACCTTACAGCTGCTCTTGTGACCACTGCAGATTGTTGCTTATCTGACAGTTAAAATGCTGCATAAAGTAGGTTCTGCCCTATGGAAATCAAATGTTTGTCTTCCTTTCACCTTGTATTGTATCAACAATATTCCTGGCATGAATGCTGCTGTCTTTCTTGCTTGGTTTCTTGAAGTAGTGTGAAGAAAAGTTTGGGTAGTATAATTCAAAATGCCATCTGAAGTAACTTGAATCATAGCATCAGAAAAAGTGTTTTAAGCTTGTTCTGGAGATTGGAAATATAACTTTAAAAGCACGACTTTTTTCTGAATTAGTGAAATTCTAAGAAGCCAATTAAATATTCAGCAAGTGCTAGAAGTACATCACAGTGTGTGACATTTCAAAGCATATTTGAAAGCCACGTTCCTCTTTGACCAGGGGAAATGATTTTGGCATGCAGCCTGTTGAAAGACTAACGCACTGAACTCTCAGTGAAGGAATTCACTTTGTGAAACATTCGTGAAGGAACCCTTAGTTACATATTGTGCTGTATTTGCTCAGGACTAATTAAGGGTGAAATCCTTTGGGATGTGTAGGAGCTGAGAAAATAACCTTGCTTATCCCTGCTAAAGGAGGGGAGAGCTGAGAATGGAAGATATGGGGAGAAGCTGCAGCTTTCTGTTTTATGGAGCTGGGTAGAAATTGGTGGAAGAGGGATTGGGCCAAGGCTGAGCTTTGTTTGGTGCCAGCAGGCAGGGTGGTGGTGCTGGTATCCGTGGTCCTGTGTGCATCCAGTGGTGAGGTGGAAACTGGCTTCTGTAGTGAGCGCGTTCCAGCCACTCCCTGTCACAGTTCTGACTGTGTGCTGTAGATGAGACAGCTTCTCAGACTGGCCTTTCCCTTAGTAGCCCGGCCTTTCCCTTAGTAGCCCGGCCTTTCCCTTAGTAGCCCGGCCTTTCCCTTAGTAGCCCGGCCTTTCCCTTCTTATGAAATGTTTGGAGATACAAAAAAATCACTTTCTGTGGTGTCTATTTTAAGATTTCTGGAGAAAAATTGGTATCTGACCTATGATCTATGCCGTTTACTTTTCTTTGGTTCATGTGAACATCTGGCAATTTTTTTCTTTAAAGTCTGGCATAGAGCTTGAGCAGTCTAATGTGTCTGTGGCCTACAATACCCTGTGTAAATCCAAGGGGAAGCTCTCAGATTAGCCTGTTTTCTTAGGGCATGAACCAAAGCCCATTAGAGTAACCAAACCAGCTGCCCTCCAACTTCAATAAATTCTGAATTAAACCTTTATTTTCTTTCATTGGTATGAAATTCTCTTTCTGAAACCACACTGCTTTTAGTTTGCAGCGAGTTGTAAGCAGAAAAGAGCAAGTAAGGCAGAGTTACCCACATCCCATGAAGCTGCAGTTCATTATTGTGTAGTTTGTTTGGTTTTGGTTTTTTTAAATACAGATGAGAAGTTAAATTCCCCAATTCTAGGCTGTATTTAAACATGGGGAAAACTCCTACATTATTCATATGTACCCTCTTGAACCTGATCAAGTCTTGCCTCTCTGTGTTAACATTTGTAAGGAATTCCATTTCAAAGACTTTTTTTTAATGGGTCCATACAGTCCTAACAGTTTTTCTGGACACAGTTATTTCCTGGCTCTGGAACCTGACATTTGCGCTGGCATAGCTGGGATAGTTCCTGCTCAGAGGAAAAGTTATATGACATTGTCAAGGAAACATTTACAATGTTTTATAGCTTACTTTAATAACGTATCAAATCTATCTATTCTTTGACCTTTTTGTTGATTGAATGGAAGCCACTACTTCCATACATTTACTTCCTCTGGAGCTGCAAAGGTAAGAATAGAGACACTGTTCAAACATTTAATCTGAAACAAATTTTCACAGGCATGTTTTTTGTTGGTGGTGTTTTTTTGAGAGATGCATGCCATTGATAACCAAATGGTTTGAAAGGTTGTTTTGCTTAAATCAATGCACTTACAATATTTTCTTGATTGTCTTTTAGTTGTGAATATTTTAGGAGTTATTGATTTTATTTGCTGAAGTGCTCTGAGAAGGAAATGAATAGATTTTTAAAATGTGCTCATTAAAGTAAAATTATTTTACATTCAGACAAGGGCACAGGCCCCAGCTCTGCAGTGCTGTGTAGGCAGATTTCTGAACACCTGATGAAGGTTCCTGAGGGAAGTTTTTGTCCTGAGATACATGCTCATCTCTACTCCTTGCCCTTGCAGTGTGCTGTATTGCACCAATGTCTTTTGAGCTGGGGGAGGCTGGAAAGTGCAGCTGTGCAGAGTCTGAAGATTGGGTGCCTCAAATTGCAGCCCATGGCCTCCTCTCTACTTGCATGTGTTACTCTTTTTGTCCCATTTCCAGAGGGACATCAGTCTGGTTAGTGTGGAAATACTGGCAGTCTCCAGTGCAATGTGTTCTCTTGCAGAAAACACCAAGCTTGGTGGAAGTGTCGATCTGCTTGAGGGTAGGGAGGCTTTGCAGAGGGATCTGGACAGACTTGATCAATGAGCCAAGAGCAATTGTATGAGTTTCAATAAGGCCAAGTGCCGGGTTCTACACTTTGGTCACAAAAACCCCCCTCAGTGCTCCAGGCTTTGGGAGTTGTGGCTGGAAACCTGCTTGGCAGAGAGGGACCTGGGGGTGTTGATTGATAGCCAGCTGAACACTAGCCAGAAGCATGTCCAGGTGGCCAAGAAGGCCACCAGCATCCTGGCTTGTGTCAGTACCAGTGTGGCCAGCAGGACCAGGGAAGTGATTTTTACCTCTGTACTTGTCACTGATGAGGCCACACCTCAAATCCTGGGTTTGGTTTTGTGACTCTCACTCCAAGAAAGACATTGAGGGGCTGGAGTGTGTCCAGAGAAGAGCAATGAAGCTGGGGAAGGGTCTAGAGCACAAGTCTGGTGAGGAGCAGCTGGGAGAACTGGGGCTGCTCTGCCTGAAGAGACAGCTCAGGGGAGACCTTCTCACTCTTGACAGCTCCCTGCAAGGAGGCTGTAGAGAGGTGGCAATCAGTCCCTTCAACCAAGTAATAGGACAAGAGGAAAAGGCCTCAAGTTGCACCAAAGGAAGTTTAGGTTGGATGTCAGGAAGAATTTCTTTATTGAACAGGTTATCAGGTGTTGGAACAGCATGCACAGGGCAGTGATGGTGTCACCACGCCTGGAGGTATTTAAGAGTCATGTAGACTTAAGTCCTCTACTAAACCATTTCCCTGAGCATTGTCAGTATTTGGTTAATGATTTGACTCTATGATCTTGGAGGTCTTTTCCAATCTAGGCAAATCTGTGATTCCAGTAGCAGTCCTCATTATGCCAGACTCTAACAGATGTGATACTTGTATTCCTTCCTTTTTTTTCCTAGTTGCCAGGTTGTTTTCCTCCAAAGAAAGGAAAGTTTGGCTTAAATTGATTGCTTTATTTTTCCATTTTTTGTGTCTTCTTGGACCCTGTAGCATGTAAGACAACTCCTCTGAAACCATCAGTCCCTTGCCTGTTCTGTTCTCTTCATCTCCATAGCAGATCCTCATCTTACTTCAATCTTAACGCCTGCTCACTGCAGGGTTTGTGGTCTTCTGTGGCCTCATGTCAGCACAAGGTTTGTTTTACAGTCCGGAGTGATTTCATAGCCCCATCATGTTAATCCCATCGGCTGTAGCTCTTGCTTGCTGCCATCTCTCTTGCTGTGATGTCACGTAGTGGCCTTTTATATTTGAATACTCTTCATCCAAGCTGCAGGTCAAAAGCTTTTGATGAAAGGGTTGGTGTGATTAGATGTTTTTATTCTTTCTGCTGGTATCAGCCAGGTTTTTTGTTGTACTGTTTAATCTTCATCTGTATGAACAGATGCTCTTGCTTTTCCCTTTGTGCCTGCCCTGTTAATATGATATTTCCAGCTCCCTACTCTGCCTGTACTTGTGTTGCACTTACCTGGTGTTGTCAGATGTAGAATACCTGGGTGGGCAAGTTCCCCATTCTCCCTTTTTTTTGTTCTGAGAACTGGCTGTTAATGGACAGTACATTGCAATTAATTTTTAACTTTATTAGGGCTCATTTGGTGTGGAGGAACTGAAATTAAGGGCTCCACCTGTCTTGAATCAGATTTTTATTTTGTTCTATTAACCCCCCCAACCCCTCCCTGCCATTTGCAAAGCATCTTTTCCCGATTTACACAAAAATCATTCCACTTCTCAGAATAAACTCCTTTTACAAGGTCAAATGATCTTCCAGATATTGTCATGTTATCAAAACTAATCACACTTGTGTGTGATCTTCAGAGAAGAAAGGAAGTATTCTTCTTATATTGCTATTTATTGATCCTGCTCCAGTTAATCATGTTTTCTGAACTGAGGAACACATGTTCGGAAGTGGTGGTTACTTTTGTTCTCAGGAGGTTAGGCTGTATTTCAGATGGTATGCACTCCTCCTGGGGAGGAGAAAATTCTGAAGGGTCCTGGAACAACAGAATGGATTCTTTCTGAAATGAGTCAATTGTTTCATTTTTAACTCTGCAGAAAGTTTTCCTCTTGGTTGTAAGCTAAATGGATTTGAGAAAAGAACAGCAGATCAAGGAACCAAGTGCCAAATCTTGATAAATTTAAGTGGAGTCAAGGAAATGGAAGTAACTGACTGCATTTGGATCTGCTGCATCCTTCATTAGAATTCTATAATCATTTAAATAATAATTAAAAAAGGTTTGAAGACCTCTGAGGGTCTTCAGTCTTCTACTCAAAGCACAGCTAGTTTCAAAGCTAGATCAGATTGCTCAAAGTAGCACATAGTGGTAAACAACACTGTGAACAGGGAAAAAAAATGAGAAACCTCCTTTAGTGTCAGAGCTTTCCTTTTTTTCTTATCCGAACACTCGTGTCATCATTAAATTAGCATTCACCCTGCTACTTAGGTTTCTGATGTTTTATGTTCAAATTGGCACATCAGGAATATTTATATTTAAAAGTCCACATGCACATATGCATGTCTTTATATGAGGGGAAAAAACAACCCCAGCAACAAAACAATCCAGATTTTCATTTACATACAGGCAGAGCTGCTTAGCTAACAAAAAAATAACAGATTACAGCCTGGAGTTTTGTGTGTTCAGTGACACAAACTTGAGCAGTGATTGTAGCTACTTATTATGCACCTAATCACTGGATAGGAAAAAGAATTCATAATGGGGTATGACTCTTATATTTGTGAGGAAAAGTAAATCCTTTAAATAAATTTAAAGCAAAAATTAATGTAAGACTATCTACTGTTCTGTTCACTCCTGACCTAAATGTTAATTTAGTCCATAGTTAAAACTGAGCTCATTTCCTCTGACAGAAATGTTTCTGTGCAATCAGCAAACCTCCAGGATAGTTTCTGGTGCCCCATATGCCTATCGAAGTTTGTGATAGTTGGGAGATCTCCCAGCAACTGGCAGCATCGGGCCCTTAATCCTGGTTTAAAAAGGTGCCAGTACTGTGAATCCCCAGCATGTGTCAGCGGGGAGTTGAACTGGAGATGGCAAGACTGGGCAGAGGCCTACGCGGGTAGATCTGTTGGTGTGACTTGGAGGCTTCGGCACAAGAATAAAGACTTCTTTACTTCTTTACTGGTGTATCCTCCACTGCTTGAATTGCATAATTAGTGCCCTCATCTACACTTCTACAAGACATGAAGATCTCAGTCTATCGCAGACTGAATGCCTGTCTGACCTCCATATCTGAGCTGAGAAAAGAACGTGTTTGTAGGTATATGCAGAAAGCAGTGGAAAAAACAGGTAAATATTGTAATTCTGGGTAACTGCAGCTTTTAGCCATTTTGAAAGGAAGATTGCTGATGGAACCACAGCAAAGTTCTGCTCCTTTCAGGGAGAGACTACATTTGACTTGAGGATTTGAAAGAAAATCCCTGCAAAAAATGAGCACATGAAGGGACATGACTCAAGTATTTGCATACAGGTGTAGTATTAAAAGAAAATAAGCTCACCACTCAGGAATTCCTGTCTTGGCCAAATTAACCAGGATCAGTAAAATAAAAGCACAGCTGGAAATGCTTCTCTGACAGCTGCATGCAATATGGTCTTCAGCAACACATCAGCTTTTCTCAGAGTATGTGAAAAATCCAGGGAAGACAGAAGAAACCGGTTGTATACACCAGCTTTAATTGAACAGATATTTGCCAATTAAGGAATTTACAGAGAGATGCAAGTGGGGCCTGAACTGGATTTCCCAGCATCCTCAGGTGACTGTTCTGTGCTTGCAGAGCTTCCCAACTGGCAGAAGTACTTTTTCTACTTGCAGGGTTTTTTAGCAGAATACTTATTGGCTCCTCTTGTCAGTCACAGGACAAGCTTTCCAAACTAGTGCATGCTCCCCAGTTAGATACTGGCCAGACATTTTGCATGATGGGAATGGTTTGTGAGCCATTATGGATTAGTCTTCAAATACTGGCTAAATTATTTACTAATAGTTTCTGCGTGACCTCATGGAAAATGTGAGGTCTTATTTATTATTTATTTTTACTCCTATTTTGAAGGAAGTGCAAAAATGTAAAGTGAACATTATCCATCTTTGCTCTGTTTGACATGTATTTTTCTTCAAAGAATTGTTCAGTGCTTTGCCATAGAAATTTATGATTTCAAATAAACAAATTTAGGGTGGAGTATAATGTTTGCTGCCCAGAATCAAGCTGTCAGGACACCTTCTCAAGTATCATATGCCTGAAAGATTTTGATGTTTGATTTTTCAGGAGACATCCTTCATTTCCAACTGATACCTCCCCTGCTGAGAGGCAGGCAGATTCCTCTCCGAACACCAACAATCGGCCTGGAATTATGGATAGTGACTTGGTTTTTTTTAAGATACACTCAGTTATTTTACATCAAAAAGCTATCCAACTCTTTGCCTAGAAGAGGTCCTTCATCCCTCTTTATCTGCTCTGTGTTGAGGCTGAGCAGCTTTGAACAGCCAAGGAAGTCCCTGGATGGCACAGCACCCTTCATGTCTGCAAGCATCCCTGGGGCACTTGTGGACACCTTCTGTCTCTGACTCTCAGAGCAGTCCTGGGAGCTGTGGGCAGGCAGCCAGTACCTGAAGCCACAGTAGGACACATCTGAACTTGGACAGGAGCCTGTCCTAGCCCTGGCACTGCCCAAGGAGCACCAAGATGCATAGCACCTTAGCATCACTTCTCATGGGGTGCCAGATATTTCTGCTGCTCCCTTCAGTGTGTTTGGCCAAGATTTTTTTTCTTTTAATTTTGGTATCCAATAGCAGCAACATTCTTTCTGAATATCCCTCCTATCAGATTTTGATCAAAGTTCCTGTGCTTTGATATTAAACCACACCATAAAAGGGAGATTCTGCTAAATAGGTGTCATCTTTAAATGTTTGTGTCCTTCTGTAAAACTTCCCCAATCACAGTGCAAGAACTTTAGCCATGACACATGAGATGTATCACACTTCCAGCTGCACCAGCATGCCAAGAAAGGTGTCTGGGGAGTAGGAGTGTCCCAACTATCTTCCACAGGAACCATTCACCACATAACCTTCTCTTGAACTGCTGTCCTGGCCTTTTGCTTGCAGTCAACACCTGGGCTCTCTGTGTTTCTAGTGCCTTTAAATGAGCTCATATCCTCAGCCCAAGAGCGTTTCTCATTTCCTTCGTGTAGTACGATCGCTTTTACATCCCCCAGCCCATCGGTTCCAAACTCTCTGAGCATCTTCTCGCCATCAGCAGATGGAAGGACAGCGATTTTTCAGAGAGGCTCTTGCACAAGCAGACTGGGGAAGCAGAGACTGAGAACACATGGAGTCTGTCACATCTGGTTAACACATGCTTTGAGGCAGCTATCTATAGTTCAAAGAGCTGGTGGTGACAGCCAATAACCCTTTCCAGCACTGGAGCCCTGCCTGTTGTGGTACAAAATGAGGATGTGCTGAGCAGCTCATGTCTCGGGGCGGGGGTGGAATACAGGTGGTGGATCTGGAAGAGGCAAAGGAGGGCAAAGTAGCATGCTGGTCCTTGCTGGTATGAGAAGGAATAGGGAACACTATAAGAGGAGAGAATATAATTTTATGCAACTTCTATGTTTGGATTTTGAAAGAGAAGACAGACCAGAACCAGGAGAGATAGAACTAGCAGAGTCTAGGATACAGCAGTGGGAAAGATGACAGGCAGGGAACTTGCAGGAAACAAAGGAGAAAGGCGAGGGCTCTGTGTGGTGCTGTGATTCTGTTACTCTACTGACAAAGTGTATAATGTTTAGCTTCTTGTTCTGAGCCGACTTCTTATTCAGTCATCTAATGATGACTACTTTGGGGAGGCATTTTTCAGATGGAGCTTCCTTTAATGACAATAAGCTTGTGGCCAAGCCCGGTGACTGGAGTGGATGGTTACATGCCAGGATGCCAGCTAGCTCTCCTTTCTTGTGACACCGTCTGTCGTACAGCACAAGCGTACATCTGTGAAAAGGGTTAGTGCAAAATGTTGTCCTGCAGTGAGGGATCCTGTTTTTATTGGGGCTGAAAGCAGTCTGTATTTGGTAAGCTGGCCTGCTCTGCAAGAGCAAACCTTTTTGTGGTGGCTGCATCTGGAGATAAAGGAAATTTCTGAATCCCACGATTTCACCTTAGACCTTTGTTTCTCATACTCAGCAGGGGGGCAAGAAGGTCTAGAAGCTTCCTTAGGTTCAGCCTGCTTAAAAATGCAATTTTAGAAAGCAAGATTAAAAATAATTTTAAACACAAATGGACTTGATGATCTTGGCATTTTTTTCCAACCTTAATGATTCCATGAAAGACAGTTCAAAAACAGTTGAAGACCTTGGATAAAACTGTTTCTTAAGAGTCAAAGTCAAGGCCTTACAAAGTGAGCCAGTTTCTCCAGGAGAGATGCTCAGCCTTTTCAGGAAACCACATCCTCTTAAACTGTCATCTCCATTACACTCGGATTGTGTTTTGTCCTTTGTTTGTAAGAGGACATGGAACCATCAGAGTGAATGACGCTGCAGTCGCTTGTGTGCAATGCAAATTTTACTTTGTGAGCAGGAATGTCGCAACCACGGTTTCTTCCCTGTAAAATGAACCCGATGTTCTTGTGGTTATTTTTTAATTCCCAAGACTTATAAACAGAGGTGGTCCTACACATTCCATTTTAATGAGTAATTACCTCTTATTAAATAAACAAAAGAATGTTGTAACTTTGTAATAGTGGGAAAATTTCTCTCCTATTTGTGGAGATTGTTCAATGGCTTCCTGCCCTCATCTTAAATAGAGGGGCAAAAGGCAGGTGACAATAATTCTCTCAACTTGTGCACTTGATTGTGTCATGGAGGAGGAGACACTGATGCCAGGGTGAGCCATTTCTTTGAAGTGGACTTTTTTTTAATCCCCATGTCCTAACTCTTTTGGCACAGAAAGGTGAAAATTTAACGGTTGTGTCACTATGTCTAGCATCAACTCTTTCAGGAAGTTACTGTGACACAAACGCCTTGTTTCTCATCTCTTAAGGAGTGTTTCAGACCCTTCCATGAACAACTAACTCATCAGGAAGAAAGGGTACAGTTCCCTCCTGGTCTGTTTTGTTGAATTCTCGCATAGAAGGATCCACTGAGCACCCAAAGCTGATGCAAAGGAGGTGGTGGGATATGTAGCCTGGATGCTGGGGAGGGATGAGCTGGCTCACAGAAGGAAAGAATGAATGGGGATTAGGGGAGACCTTATCATTCTCTAGAACTCCCTGAAAGAAGGTTTGAGGCAGAGGGGTTTGGGGATCAGACAAGAAGCAGCAGCCTCAAGCTGCACCAGGGGAGGTTGACGTTGGATATTAGGAAGAACGTTTTCACTGAGTGGGCTGTCAAGCCCTGGCCCAGGCTCCTCAGGGCAGTGGTTGGCTCACCACCCTGGCCATGTTAAAAGTCCTGTAGATGTGGTGCTCAGGCACATGATTTAGTAGTGGACATGTACAGTGGGGTTAACGGCTGGATTCAATGATTATGAAGGTCTTTCCCAACCTGGATGATTCTATGAGAGCAGTGGTAATGTGAGATTGCTTTGGCTGCATGTGGAATTGCAGCCTGGCATCTTAGGACTTCACAGCCTTGCGGTAGTTTTCTCTGGCTGTCCTAGAGCTTCCTTCTGTCCTCTGCATATAGCTTCTGCTGTTTCTGTCCTCCTGCTTACCTCTGCCAAAGCAAAATCTACATATACATATCCATATGGACTTTAGGATATTAGAAAAGATCCTGTGGTAAAGTAGAAAAAGCCCAGCATTCACATACCCCACCTTGCTTAATGCAGTGGTTGATCCTGTTGCTAACATCTTGCAAGAATAATGAAAGATTTTAAGGGCTTCTATTTGCATTGCCCAGATTTTTTCAAAGGAATTTATAATTCTTGTAATTAGTGTTGTCATCTTTCAGAAAAGTGAGCTGCTTGAGCTACAATCATATTTCCTTTTTGTAGTTTTGAGTTAAAAAGCTAAACAATGAGTTTTGCTGAGTTTTACTACCTACTGCCTTTTTGATTATAGGTGACAGTTAAGGGAGCAGTAGGACAAGACTTACTCAAATCTTAAATCATGGCCATGCTATTTAAATAAAGTTAACGGGCATGTCAGCTTGTCATTGATTTGCAGCTTGAAGGTAATCCTTGGCCTTGCCTCTTTAAGCAATGCAGAAGTGACATGAGACTGGAATAACTCAGAGCTACGCAGAAGAAAGATCTCTGACTACTGAATTTATTTTGATGTGATATTGCACATCTACCCATTTTGACCTGGAGTATATGTTGACAAAGCAGTGGTTGAAAGCCTGTTTACACCTTTTTTGCTCCTGTGTCATCTGGTTTATTGCATGAGAGTACACCAATATCTCTGCTTATCTTTGCAGAAAGTTTTGACGGGGGTAGATGACCTGCAGCAAGTGAAGGCCCTAGAGATGCGAGTAGATACAAGAGAGAACACCTTGGGGAGCTTTGGTAAGAATACACTTTTTCTTCTGCTCACAGTCTCAAGTTTTCCTTTGTTGTGTCTGAAAGCAGGACTGGGAACTCAGAAGCCAGCAGCCAATGAAAAGAACAGTCTTGCTCAAGAGCTCTTGAAACATAATCTCCCTGGTACCTCTCACTCCTTGACCTGTTTTCTTCTGTGAGGCTCTAAATAGGACTGCTTAGTTTTCACTATGGCACTGGGACAAGTGACACCACTTCTGTCTAAGGCCAATTACTGTGAACAAATGAATTTTGACTAACATACCTCTAGGCCCTAGATGAGCATTTACTGTTAACCTTGGCCTCTACAGAACGTGGTGCTACTCTAGTAGCCAAAGTTCAGTTTCTTTCCACTGTAAGATTTCTTTGTGGCTGAGAAATCACTGGTGATTCAGGCTGTTCATGCTGCCAACACCTGTCCTTGCATCCTGTACTGCCTCACCAAGCTGTGCTGGAGGAAGGTCCTATAGATACATCATTTGATGAGCTCCAGAGAGCCCTAATGCTTGTGAGTTATTTCTATGTCATCATCAGTGCACTGGGGAAGTAAGGAAGTACCAAAGGAATTCCCTGTGTAGCAGAGTTAACACTGAGAATACGAATCCTTCCTTTTATTCAGTACTGACAGTCCTTTTCAGTCATTAGGGCTCCCATCACAACCAACTCTATGTTCTGCTACTCTGCTGAGTAACTACTTCAGGATAATATTTTCTGTGCCAAGAGGAATCACATCCCAAAAGTGGGTGCCAGTATTTTCAGCCAGGCAGTTCATTTTCATGTGCAAGTGCCTATAATGTAGCAGCCAATTAACTTTAGTGGGTCTTTTGACGTCGATTCGTCAAGAATGGTTAAGCAAGTGCAATGAAATGGGCTTTTGTCTTGAATTATATGGCCACTTTTTGCTGGTTGTTCTGTTTATTTCATAAACAGGCCTCTTTCTGATAGGCACTTGATAATTTAAAGTAAATTAAACCTATTTCTTCCAGAGATTGTAATCTGTTCTGTCATGTTCCCTCCAGTTGATAAGAAAATCTCATTATGCCATTTCTACAGCGCTCAAAAGCGGTGTTCCCGTTCCTGTGCTCGTTCCTGTGTTTTACATGAGCTGTGACAAGCCAGTGAAATGTTTTACCTTTTTCATTCTGTATTTCTATTTCCTTTCCATTACTGGAATAAATCCCTTTCTTTCTGCTCCCTGTGGTTAAGCTTTGCAACTTCTACAGAAGACAGAGCACTATTCCCATGTTGCAGACAATTTCCATCTTATATCCTACTGTTTGCACCAAGAGCTGGCCCTTGAAGATTTATAAAAGTCATCAGCTACAGGTCCCCACTGCTTCTGAGAATAACAGGACATCAAGACCATCCCGTATTTCCTTCTGGTGATTAGGTTTTTTTAAGTGTATTTCTGAATTTCCTCCCTGTGAAAATCTCTTTGCAAATGTCAGCAGGTGTCTGGGGCAGAAAGTTTGTCTCTTAGTGCTTCCTGTTATCATCAGTTCCTTGCAGCTTTTTTTTACATGACAGCTGATTTTTAGGCACATGTAGTAAGGCCCAGATTTTTAGGGGTATCACAGGTCAGTTTGCACTTTCAGCATGAACAGTGGAAGCAAGGCTGCCACTGAAGGTGATGGGCTCATTGCATGCTCCGTGCTGGCTGCCTGCCCTGACACTGTCCCTGCTGACCTGCTATCTAGTCACAATCAGCTGGATAAATAGCCTGGGGAAAGGGAGTAGTGTAAGAACCAGAGCAACTGGCATGACAGAAGGAAAAGCTTTTCCACTGTTTGGACAGTAGAGTAACAGGGGTGTCCAGGGAGGTTTGGAGTCTCCATCCTTGGAGGTTTTCAAGATGTGTCTGGGTGAAGGCCTGAGCATCCTGGTCTGATCTCACAGAAGACCTGTCTCTGAGCAGGAGGCTGGGCTCAAGACCTCCAGCAGTACTGTCAAGCCTGGACCACTCTTCAGTTTGGTGTTTCTGTTTGCATTCCAAGACTGGCTAAATAGCTTTATTTGTGGCTGTATTAAATCACCCTCGCTCTCACTGTTTTTCTCAGTTGTAGAAGGTGGGTAAGAGCATCTTCGCTATCCAAAGGTAGTTTCTATGGATAATCAGTTCATGCCAAGTAAACAATATTGTTTTAACTGGTTTTATATGTGAAAATAAAATAGGCTGTTCAAGCTTTTAAATGGTCAGGTAAGAGTTGCAGGTTACTAGGCTGCACATAACGCTGGGTCGCCTGGAACTTTGGAGCACGCAAATCCCAAATTTACACCACAATTCCATTTGATTAGCGTTTCGATGTTCACAGCCTTACACAGGCTGTAACACAAGCACCTACATCTCCTTGAGCAAGAATTTTCAGAGTGATTTAAAACATGTTACTTGACTTTTGCTCATGAACATTCCAGTTTGGGATGTGCTAAATTTCAAAGCACCATCCTGTTAAATTTTCCTAGTTTGTCAGATGAGCCTCTGCACTGTGGGGTGGAACTGTTACATTTCTTAGGGACAGGTTGTGGGCCAAAACATGAAGAGACTGATACTAAAATATTTCCATATGATCAGTTTTTAAATTAAGGAAAAGCTTTGTGCCAGAGCTTGAATATGAGCCTTCTCAGGGATTGGGATCTGAAAATCTCGAGCTGTTTGTTTTCAGTGCACCTTGCTGAGTGACAGGGAAAACCCTGAACTGCCCTGGCAAGCCTTGTATCTAGCTTTGGAGGTCTTGGACTTCTGAGCTCTTCTGGGCTTCAGTTCATACTCAAACAGATGGACTGTTTCCTTTTCATGAGCTTATCCCTTCAGTTCTGACTGCTGACAGATCAGGGACTGTGCTTGTGACCGGCTCGTAGAAATTCCTGTTGAAAGTAGTAGTGGGATAGACTCATTTAAGACACTACATAGTTCTCTGATTTCGAAGTGATTTTAATAGCTACAAATCAAGTTACCCACAGTGCCGTTTGCTGGTACTTATTGAGTTGTCGCCTGCTGGTGGCCAGGCTAAGTTGATTACATGTCTGGAGACCACTGCTTCCCTTGCATACATTTTATCAAGGCAAAGCACTGCTAAAGGCTCAGAAGTGGTCACACATTCCTTTTTACACAAGCTCTTTCCACTTGCTGTGTTTGTCAGTAGTCCTGATGCAAAGCCGGGCGACGTTTGTCAGCAGCCAGCACCGCAGCGGCAGGTGCTTGTGTGGTCAGGAAGCCAGTGCGGAGGCTGGAGCATGAGTCCAACATGTGTGTCCCTGCCCACGCTGCTCTTGGTTTAGCTGGTGCTGACAAGCTGCTCTGAGAAGGGGCCCCAGCATCTACTGTAGCAGGGCTTGGGCAGCTCTCCAGGAGTCACAAGTATGTCCTGGGGCTGCGAGCTGATGTTAAACACTGCACTGATTTGAGGTTTTTGTCAGATGCTCATTTCAGGTAGCTAGGTTGCAACTAGGTTGGGT
Organism: Megaceryle maxima; assembly: GCA_024605025.1. Classification (NCBI taxonomy): domain Eukaryota; kingdom Metazoa; phylum Chordata; class Aves; order Coraciiformes; family Cerylidae; genus Megaceryle; species Megaceryle maxima. The sequence continues at coordinate 144,088 of JANHGN010016752.1, forward strand.
TTGCCCACAAGTGCTGCAGTCTTATCTCCAGTTGTGATGCCCAATTCACCCTAGAAATGTGCAAAAAATTCACATGTAAAACAGGTGTGGAAATAACATCAGGGTGGTGTACCTTACTTGATCAAACCCCACTGAAGTGAATTAAACAACCTGTTTAATTTACACATCAGGTTGCTCTTGCTAGAAGAATGCAGCCTGTGGGTGCCTGTTTTGTGTTGCAGCAAAACACATAGGTTGCCTGATGCCAACACGAGTATTTGTCAGTAATTTCTTTTGTGTGTTTTCCACTAGTCCATTTTCCAGAAAGTGTAAGAAGTCATGATTTTTTTTGTTGTTGTTTACAGTAGGAAAACACAGTATGTGATGCTACCTAAAGAATACATTGTAATGTCAGCAACAGATGTTACATGTGCTGCAACTTTTAAAATATAATAAACCCAGCATCTTGCCCATTTTCTTCTCACTCCTTGTGAGTCTAAATGTCCCCTGCTCGCTAAGGCAGCTCAAAGACACCTGCACTGCTACCCTGCTTGTGAAGTGCAGCTCTTAAGGCGCTGTTGTTCAGCGTGCATCTATCACTTGTATTCACCCACCTCACACTTAGATTTCTTTCTGCTCTTCGTCTCGTTCTGCTCCCCTGGGGCAGCACAGTGGAACAGTTTCACACTAGGACATTGTTGGTGGTCAGTAATTTCAGAGCCGTGTAACAAAAAGGGTATTTAGTGAAAGGGAATCGTAGACAGATGAGATAACATTGCTTGCCAGCCTGAATTCTCAGCCTTGTAGTGTAGTCATCGGTGGTTTTATGGACCATTATCTGCTTTAAAAATCACAATTGAACAGTATGAAGGCAGTTTCAGGATGAGGAATATATTGTTTATACTTTTAGAATTAATATTAGAAGTTAATACTGTTGATAGATTAATTTTTATGTTAGTATAAGAATGAATAACGCTCTTGCTCTCAGGGAAGTTGTCATGAGGGTGAAAATTAGAAGCTTGTCGTTACCTTTGGATAGATCTCTTATTTTTGTTGTGTTCATTTTACAATTTTCTCTTCTTAATCTTCCAGTCCCTAATCTATAATTAAGGAACTGGGATTATAAAACCCAGCACAATCACATGGACAATGAATTCTTGGCACCAAAGAACAATTACATACTGAATATAAAACTTAAAGGAGGGAAGGACCTGCAGAGAAATCTCTTGCACAAGTGTTACTGGCAGACTTTTGCACTGCTGCACGTAGTATACTTCTATTTCAGTCTAGTAAACAGCACTTTAGAGCTTAACACTTGACAAGTTCCCAGGGATGGATTGTGCCAAAAGACAATAAAATGTCTGAGCTGGAGGAGCGGGTTACAACGAGGAAACAACCAGATGTGAAAATAGTATCGTCAGCCTGTCACTTGACCTCTTTGAATCCTCTGTTCCCTGAACCAACCCTAAATGCCTTCAGTGGACAGCTTTTTCTTGAGCAAGCCTCTCCATTTCCCTTGAGCAAGTCTTCTCAACTCCTTGTTCAAATCTTCTGTCTTAAACTCATTTGTTTTGTTATCTCTGTAGCAGCCTTTGCCTGGTAACCCTTTAACCCATCTGGTTGAACCTGTGGCCAGGCTGTTACCCCCTGCTGTGCTGGCACTGGAGAGGCTGCTGCATCATCTCTCTCTGCTTCAGGTTTCTTAGCAGAAACATGATAGCATTTTTTTTAATCTAGATTTACTTTTCTTCTACGAGGGTTTTAGAGCATGTGTTATATCTGAGGAAGTCTTTGCTCAGTAGCGTGTATGACTGCTGTGAATAATTACCAGGGATCCCAGTACCTCCTCTGTCAGGGTTCCAAATCATTTTGTGTCCATACTTTATAAAGCTTATTTGAAGTAAGAAAGTGTATCCTGCAGGATAATGGTGCATTATAATCTGTGCTATGATTTTTATGGACTATGGAAAAAGATTTAAAAATTAAGGCAAAAAATGCACAATATTTTGAATGTTTAATATTTGCTAAGGGGTTTGCAAAGACATGAAGTTAAATATTTGCAGTATAGCATGAAGATCAATATGTGTATTATAATCACTCCCAGATAGCATTAAATACAGATAATGCTTCAACTAAAACATGATTTATTAAAATGTTTTTGCCATAAACACTGTTGTTCTGTTTGGGAAATGGGATGAACAACATGACCTTTTTTTTTGTTTGTTTTTTTCCTCTTGATCCTTTGCAAAGAGCTGGAATGATTTCCTTCTGAACACTGCTCAATCACCCTTGCCAGAGATAGTGTACTCAGAGGACTCAAAAATATTTTCTGAGAACAGATTTTAATGTTTTAGCAATGACCCAGTTTGTCTAAAATTGGTATTATCTCTCCATGGTTGCATCTTGTACTGGAGGATGCTCACAAGTCACAGGTAAACTCTGCTGCCGGGAATGGGTAAAAATTTGCTGCTGTCAATAGCAAGTGTTTCCTGGGACTTGAGCTTATTTCCAAATTATTTTGTAGCTTGGAGGAATTTGGGCTGTGATTTTTTTGGTTCAGAGATACCCGTAGAAGCAACCAAAAAGGCAAATATCTCTTGGGAATGGGAAAAAAAGTATTAAAGTGATAACAACAGAATACTGAGGTTTTCATAGATGTAGTTTTTATTAAACTTGTACAATTGAATAGTAAACAATGGATCGCAGCTAGAAAATGAAAAGGCATGCTTAGCAAATCCTAAGGAGCATTTTGGGGACCTCTGAACTATAAAGCGTGATGTTGTCACATGGGAAAATAAACTTCTGTTGATTGACTCAGAATTCTATCGTACAGAAGTGTTACTTTGCTGTGTATCCATGCAGTCCGTCACCACTCACCACTGAAGGGGTAGAAGAAGATTTCTGGGGAGAGAAGCAAGAGCATTATGTAGAATTCTAAGGCCATGTGGTGCTGTGCTCTAAAGCATCCCTTACCTCTTCTGAGTGTCACTCTATTAATAGGTTGGGAATCAGACCAAAGACAACAGTCCCATCAAGTCAGCTTCTGTTGCTGTCTGTTTGGAAAGCTGCTTTATCAGAACTGTAATTGGGAAGTTGTGCAGACAATACATATTTGTTGCAAAAATGCAAAGGGTGAATTTTTTTTTTTTTTTTTTAAGTGAAATAATCTCATTAATTTTCTTAGAAGGGGTCCAGCACAGATCTGGCAGAAATAGGTAGGAAATACATGTAAAATTGGATGTTTCAGCTTGTAATTGTCAGAAGTTTCCTTTAGTCCATTCCCAGGCCTGCAAAGTGATTCTTTGTTCTATTCCCACAGGTGCCTATCTGCCCAACTTGAGAGAACTGAAGTTGAGCAATAGCCTGCTTGTGTCTGTGAGGTAAGACATGAATGACAACTGAAATAAACACAAAGAACAACAGCCCTTGGTTTTATTTACGTGATAAAATCTTCATTTCTGCTGCATCCATTTCCCTGTACAGTGATAATGGATTAGGTCATGAGTTTAAGGACAGGACCAGAGCTGGCATAACTCAGTGTAGCTGCAGTGGTGCCAATGAATTAGCCCCAGTCTGGCAGCGGGGAGGTTCCTGATATGCTGAAATCTGTGGAAATTTGTTGCAAGTGTGAAAGGAGCTCAAAATTCACCTCTTATCTATGTCTAGGTGCTTGTATTTCAGAGTGTTTCAGCCTCTGGGCTTTCATTGTGCACAGTAGCCTGTTCTATACAGGTCAGACGAGTTCCTTAGCTGATGAAAATTGCTTTGGCTTTGCTGAAGTTGATGAAGTTGAATTTATGAGAGCAGGTGAGAGGACTGCACGTCCCTGGCTTGCTGAGCTCCATGAAAGCATCACACATTTTCTTCCAGAGAGCTAGGGAGTTGGCAAGTTGGGAAGGTAGAAGTAAAAATCATTGCAATGAGGAGGCAGAGCTGTCTTCTTTCTCCTGTACTGTTATCTTTATTACCCTTGCTCACTGTTGCATAAGGGAAAAGTACAGTTAATATCAGGGAAGGGCTGTGTAAAAGGCTGTCTCTGTGTTAAACAGGACTGCACTTTGGCTTTGTATGGCTCCCTGCTAAATTTGGGGGGTGTCACGGTTTAGGGTCAGGGCAGCCCCTTAGACCTAACAGACGCTCTCTGTTAACCCCCCTCCCTCCCCAAAG
>JANHGN010016753.1:0-21227 GCA_024605025.1 Megaceryle maxima
AGTGAAGGTATATAATAATATTTATGTCTTATTTTTATCTATAGTATGATAATGCTTTTCATATTTTAAATGTATGCTTTATTCTGTGTAACACCTTTAAACATTATTTAAATACTTTTCATATAAAAATGAAAAATTAATGTTTAACAGTTATTTAGAAAAAAATGTTTGTGGTCTGAGTTGTTCTTAAAATATGTTTCTGAATTTTGACTAGTCAATGGATTCAGACCTGTAAGCAAGTTGTAACTTTGAAATTTTCTTGAAGAAAATTCTCCTTTCCAGTATTTATTCTCCTTTTCCTCTTTATTCTGAGTAGTGTTGATTACTCAGATGTCAAGTTGCCTAGTGTTTTTTGATTGTTTGTTTTGTTTTTGTTTGTTTGTTTTGTTTTTCAGTATGTGAGGCGTAGTACTTTAATGAAAGGTGTGGTTTTAAATGACAAAATTATCAGAATTTTGCTTTCAGATTTTATATGGAAGGTGATTTTAGGCATTGTAAAGGTACCCAACACCAGTCTGATATAATTCAGCACTGAGAAGGGAAACTGGCACCTACTGAATCAATGGTATCTGTTACTGTAACATCTGGCAGTTTTACAGAGGTGTCCCCTGACAATATGGATTAGGAAACCCTTGTGTGGTCTTATTCATGATATATGGCTATATGTATGCTATATAAGCACACGCATACATATAACATATATGTGATATAGAAGGACCTCACTGGAGGACTTTTTATACAGAGACTGTGAGCTGAAAAGAGAATATGGGAACAATTAAACGAATCCTAGAGAATTGCTTCTGTTCAGTCAGATTTGAGATCTTTTGGAATAAGGCAGGAATCTATAATACTGTCACTAACAGGATGTACTGTGTCAGCTAATGCTAACCTAAATTTGGAGACGGAAATATAAACAAGGATAACCAATTTTGGGTATTTTAATTTAAAAAGTGGTTTTTGGTCTGCATAGATGTACAATCATAGGTTACAGATGCAGGTTATAATGTTTTATATTTTGTCTTTATAGGACAACAGTGAATCATTTTTGTGGAGTACTACCACTCCTTCAACTACTTTTGGCAAATCCTCAATTCCATCACGGACTACAGTTACGCCAAGTACAGAGGCACTGAGTCAAATGAGCTCTGTTTGGAATGAACCAATTAGTTTTGTTATAACTAACCTCAGGCCATATACCACCTATCTTTTTGAAGTGTCTGCAGTTACCACTGAGGCAGGCTACATTGACAGTGCGATTGTCCGGACTCCAGAATCAGGTATATACTGCTTTCAAAAGGGCATAATATCTCAGATTTATATGAAAACTTCTGAATATCAGTTTGAAGTTATGTTGCAATATATTTTATTCCAAATCTGGTTTTATCACAATCTTGTATTTACATGATTACTTAATTTTACCTGGTGGAATCAACTGAAAGTGCATATAATTATTAATATATTTAATCATGTACAGTGAGTGGGAGTTCAGTTATTATTAAAATTAAAAGAAACCAAAGTATGTTCAGAACAGATCAGATTTTACGAAAAACAGAGGATGATTTAAGAAATGCAATTAATAGCACAATGGAAGGAGAATTAAAAATATAGATGAAGGGAAAAGGTGTCAAGCATAATAATGCACATAAAGCTTCTTTGCTTTTGTGGGAAAATAAGGAGTACAAAGAAAACTTCTGTTCCATGGTTCATCAATCTGGACATATTGCTGAAAGCTGTTCAGTGCTGAAGAAATCTTCAAACACTAGGACAGTAGATTTTGCATTACCTGCAATGCACTGAGAATTAGAAATGAAGGTTTTCCAGGAACAGGAGTTTTGTAATGGTTTAGATAATGGACAATGTTATTAATGGAGCCATACCAAAAAGGTGTTCTAGTGGAATGTAATTCTGTCTTTCTGTTTGCTAGGACATCATTCTTTTGCCTGACACAGTTTGGAGTTACTGGGTTCCCTTTTCATACATCCAGAATTCATAATGCTGTTCAGATGAAAAGAAATTTAATTCCCTGCTAGCACTGTTCATTTGAATTGCTTTGCTAGAATTAGAATATTCTTAGTTTGCTGTTCTGCCTAGGATTAATGAAGTTTTTGATAGTTTCTGTTCAAATGATCTCAGGGCTAATTTCCCATTTATTTTTCACCCTATTAACATCCTAGGATAGGTGCATTGTTCATTTGAAAACCCTGGAAAGTGATGAAAAGCTTATGCAGCGGGGGGTTTAGTTCTGCCAAATACATAGGAAGATGTCAGCTGTTTGAAAGAGAAGATCTTTGCCTGCTGGATGCCTATGCAAACAGGGTTCACACATTAAAGTGTGGTCTGGGAAAAGGGAGATTGGCTTATTGGTCAGTGTGAGTGAATGTGTGGTATACGCAGGACCACAGACACAGTCAACCCTCATGGCCTAAGGCTCAGTAGGTCCTTCCTCTTAGCAGCACACTGGTACAACCAATCTTCTAGTAGATCTTCACTTTATGAGCATTCAGGTGCTTGTTAAAGTGCTCCCGGGTGAGTCCTGCATGCCAAGGATCCTGTTTGGAGACTGGCCATAGAGTTGGTTGGTGATTTGTTAGGAAAGCATTGTAACTTAATAGACATTTTACCTCATTCTTTTTATTTTCTTAATTTAAATTTGCTTCAGTGGGAAACATGGGGGTTTTTATGCTAACATTTTTATTTATCTATATAGGCTATATAGTAAAGCTATGATTTAGGATTGTTGCTTTTCAGTTATTGTAACAGGTTCCCCCTCCAGTATCAAGTACCATTGTCCAGTCTCTCTATAATTATTGAAATCCATTTCCCTTCTCCAGATGTCTTGGTTCTTACAAGAATCTTTTTAGTGTCACACTAGCCACCCTCTCCAAGTTACCAGTTTCTCATATAGCCAAAACCTTACATTTCAATCCTCCGCTGGAGTGTCTGAGATGAGGCTTGAGGGAGAGGCAGATCACTTGAAACCCATCACTTGAATTAAGTTCCTGTCTATGGCCTTGGCAGGCGTGAGGATGGTGAGAAGCCAGTGTTTTGATTTGCATCAGGCAAAGTCCTCTACATCCCCAAAACCCTTTGAAAAAATGAGTGAAAAGTTGCAATTCTCAGAGTGTGGCCTGTGGTTGTGTGTTTTCTTCTGATTCCTACTGTTATGTCCAGCGTGGGTTGTTAAAGACTCAGGGTTTTCCCATTTCCAAAGGATCTTTTTGTTTTCTGCTCTGCTCTTCTCTCCTCAGCTCTGCATTTGTCACTCCTTTTTACACAGAACTGGCTGCTTTAACTTTTGCAATTTTTGCCCAGAAACAGTGAATTGTTTCTGGGGTGCATAAAGAAGAGTGTGGAGAGAAGGTCAAAGGAGGTTCTCCTCCTCTACACTAGTGAAACCACATCTGGGGTGTTGTGTTCAGTGCTAGTCTCCCCAGTTCAAGACAATGAAGAGACTGGAACATCTCTCATGAGCAAAGGCTGAGCACCCTGGGGCAGTTTAGCCTGGAAAGGAAAATCCTGACAGGGGAATCTTATTAATGTTTTGAAATACCTGAAGGGTGGGTGTCAAGCAGAAGGAGCCAGTCTCTTTTCAGTGGTGCCCGGTGATAGGACAAAAGGTAATGGTAGGAAGCTGAAACACAGGAAGTTCCACCTCAACATGAGGAAAAACTTCACTGTGAGTGACAGAACCTGGAACAGGCTGACCAGAGAGGTTGTGGAGTCTCCTTCTGTAGAGACTTTCAAGACCTGCCTGGATCTGTTCCTGTGTGGCCTGCCCTGGCTGTTCCTGTGTTGGCAGGGGGGCTGGACTCGATCTGCAGAGGTACCTTCCAAACCCTACTATTCTATAATTCTGTGATTTATAGTTTGTAATAGCAGGTGGGAGGATAGAGAGTGCATTTATTTCAAATGTCACTTTCCTGCTCACACAGGAGCATTACACAGAGTTGTTGCCCATTTTATCATACAGATGAAGGTGTTATATGTCCCTACTGTATAGCTCATTGATGTTTGATTTTAAAATGCTGACTTTTTTTTTCTGTCCCGTCCAAACAGAATTTTCTGAGCCCTGCTGAAACTCTTCTGCATTCATGACAAAGTTGACAGTTTTCTTACTTTTATTTTTGAAAAGGATGCTACTTTTTAAAAGCATTTTAGAATGCTTCATTATAAATATTTTCGTTGCTGGGATGGCTTTCAAGGGGAGGATACTTCTACAAAGAGAAAAAGGTTTAAGCCTTGGAAAAAAAAAAGTGGACTCTTAAGATGATACTTCAGCATTATCTACAGTTGTAGCTGATGCAAATTGTGTAACTAAGAATGATTAAGTAGTCAACACTGACTAATCTATAGCATATCTTTTAGGAATGGCAGGATTTTTCATTTCTTTCATTTGTACATCAATTTTTACAAGACATGATATTACTTGTTAAGAGTAGTGTGGTAGTTGACTTGCATATTTGTTTCATATCTCCAAATTGGCTTACACATGACATATCAAGACCTGATTTTCATAGAAATTTATATCAAGCAGTTCCCATAAGCTTACTTGTGTATGCAGCATTTTTGAAAATCAGGTTTGTTTTTACTCTGGATGTAAAAAAATTCCATCTCCTCTAGTCATCTTTGGATTCAGATTTTAATCTCAATAGTGATCTCATGAATTTATCAATGAAGTAAGGTATACTTTAGAAAGGACAGAGATTGAATTCCATAATCACTTGGAATATGGATTCATTTAATTTATGTGGATTCATTTAATTTATGTGAACAGTTTCACAAAAATAGAAAGTTACTCAAGTATGGAATGTTTTTGCAAGCTGCACTGATTCCAGGTTTACCTTTTTGAATAGTAATGTATATCATTAGTGCTGTCAGAAATCGTCAGCATGAAGTATCGTCTATATGAAAAAAGAACCTGTTCAAGGAAAAAAAATGTACCCAATGTGAGCTTTGGATTGCTGAGCCTCACAATTCTGTTTGAGCATCTTCCCTGTGTAATCTATATCATGATGAAGTCCATGCTAAACTTGGTAGTGTTCCTGCCATCTTTGTCTTTTAAGGATTATTTGCATACTACCATCTCTCTTGATACCTTTGGTGAGCATTACCTTAAAAAATAAATAAAAATAAGTAAATTTAATGAGATGTACTTTTATTGTAGCTTCCTTTCAGAAAATTTAATGTTTATTTTTACGATGAGTAGCCTTACATGTGGTTTTTGGAAATCCTAATGTAAATTATTTTATGTTCAAAGATTTTTTACAATATTGTTTAAGTTCCAGAAGATCCACCACAAAATATTGCCAAGAGCAACATTACAGCAAAATCTTTCTCAGTGATGTGGGACCCACCAACTGTAGTAACAGGAAAGTTTAGTTACAGAGTTGAACTGCATGGACCATCTGGTAAGTGTGAAATGATGTTGTTGGGTTGTTTTGTGTTGTGTTTGTGGTTTATTTTGGTTTTTTTTTGTTTTTTTTTTTTTTGTTTGTTTGGGTTTTTTTTGTTTGTTTTTTGTTTGGTTTTTTTTTTGTTTGTTTTTTTGTTTGTTTTGTTTTGTTGGTTTTTTTTTTGATGTGTGTGTGTTTTTTGTTTGTTTGTTTTTTATTATTTCCTTAGACTTGGTGTCCCTGCCAATCAAGAATGAGTATTTGAAAGCAGTGCTATGTATCTTTTTTACTATTAGACTTTTATATAGTTTTTAGATTACTTTTAAGAGAAAAGCCTGTCCATTATGAGGAAGACTATGTAATTAAATTCACATTAGATAAGAATGGAGAAAACCAACTTTCCTCAGTCTTTCAGAGACAGACAGGCTAAGCTCACAGCTGAATTAGAGTGCTTATATATCCAAATCATTCTGTATCTAACTTGAACTTTTTTTCTCCTTCTTAACTTGAACTTTTTTTCTTCTTCTTTTAAATATTTCTGGAGCATCTTCATTCCCATGTAATATGCAATTGTCTGTAGGAGTCTGTTTTGATGTATTTGTAATTTTTTTTTACTCAGACATACGTATATATACAGAGTATATAACTTCCTGGTTTTAAGTAAGAAGTTTATATGAGTTGTATACTAATGTTTTCATGGTACCACCCAGGAAAAGCAGTAGAGATTAATTTATGAAAAAAAAATAAAAATCCCTTTTAAAATCCATACCTTCTTGATCTGTCTTTGTTTGTCTGTCTTCCTCAGACATTCAGTATCATTTCCAATGAAGTTGATGCCAAATTAGCTTTTTCACAAACAACTTTGTCTTTTCATGATTCATCATCCTGGAAAGTAGCTGCGAACTGTTTTTATTTTTGAGCTAGAGTCTCTGAATTTTTTATTCTAGGTCATATTCTGGATAACAGCACAAAAGATCATAAGTTTGTCTTTAGTAACCTTGTGCCATTTACAACATACAATGTGTACGTCACTGCTGAGACAAGTGCTGGGGTGGGGCCAAAGACTAACCTTACAGTTTTCACTCCTGCAGATGGTGAGTAAGCATAGAGAAGTGATGTAAATGGGCTGTACATGATTAACTGTTTTCAGTTTTCCCTTTAGAGCCTTTTAGTTAAGAAAGAACGGGTGTGTTACGAGAGGGATAAAAAACTAATGAAAGAAATTAGCTGAAAATTTATTCTATTGAATTGTGTCTCCATTTTTGTCCATTTCATACACTGTCCCTAAATTTACTTGATATCAGAAGCCTTCAGAGACTGTGAAAGGAAAGTAATTTCTGCCTGAAGTAGGTAGTTTTTTGGTTTTTTTTTAGATACGGTAATTAAGTTGCAGGTTCCCCCCTTCCCCGTTAGATGGCAGCAAGTGGAAAAGAAAGAACAGGGCAGGATTGTGGCTGGTTTGTTCAGCCCCAGTATTTCCTATTAAATCTCTCGTTTGACTAATTTTCACCAAATCCAAGGCCCCATATCAGTCTCTGATGGAGCCACCTTTACCAGGGGGCATAGCTCTGGGGCGAGCTCAATATCGGGATCTTCTCCTGGGCCAGTCCAGTGGTTGGCTCTGCCCCTGAGCCATCTACTCTGTTGTTGGAAGTTTTATCTCCCAATAGTCGATTCACCAGGTGAGAGTCCTTTGCAGTATAGAAATGCAGTTTTATCTTACATGCCTGTGAGATTGTGCAGGATTATTGGTCTGCATCTGAGGATGCAACCAGAAAAAAATGAGAATCAATGTGTAACAGACAGGCAGTTTCAAGATGGTTATTTCTGTGTTATGTTTATGACACACATCACAAATTTAGAAAATCTCTCAATCAGTGGTTGCTACAGTGCTTGCTCAAGGTGTAAGAGCAGGAGGAACACCTATCCTTGTTTATTGTGCTCTTTTTCTGAAGTATCTGCTTTTGTCAGCAGAGATGGCCTGCTTCAGTCCAGTCATGCTCATCTTCTGTTTAAACTCAGTGTCAGAAGCCAAAGGGGATTTTGCTAGTTTTTTGGTTTAATTTTAGACTGACATAAAATGACTCATTGTAATGCCAAATCTACAGATCTTCATTACGCAAGTCATTGTGTTTTTCTGAGGCATATTATGCAAATGGACAAGATGTATCACTTTTTTTTTTTTTTTTATTTTCAGTGGTTTACTTCATTCTTGTATGGGTTCTATGAATGTAGAATTAAGCTTTCATTTTTCAATATACTTAAGATTCCATATAGTAAGCTAGCAAAGGTCTGCTTGCTTCCAGTGTGCTGACCTCAGTGGAGCTATTCTGATTTATGTCATCTTAGGATCTGACCATATTCAGACATAAGTCATATATGTCAAGTAACTGTGTGCATATTTTTAGAACTGTAAATTGTTTGCTAAGAAAATATGTGAAGTAACTTTCTACCTGCACAGGAGCAACTGAAAAGATAAGGATGTGAAGTTTGATTAAATGCCTATTGTACTTCACATACAGTACTTGAAAAAAGCTTGTAATAATGACAGATGTTTAATTAAATCAAGTTTTTTCTTGAATATTTAGTCCCAGGTGCTGTGTCAGATTTACATCTAGCAGAAGTGGAAGCCACATATGTAAAAATTGTTTGGAGGAAGCCACAACAACCAAATGGAATCATTACCCAGTACAGAATTAAAGTACAGCTGCAGGAAACAGAGGTGGCTCTGGAAAACACTATTCTTGAAGGAAAAAATAAGGTATTCTTTTTTTTCTTTTTTTTTTAATACAAATTTCTTTGCTACATTACATTTACTTCTCTGCCTTGTCTGATAGATACAGAATGTGGAATTGGCCACCACAGATGTGTTGTTAGTGCTTTTAAAAACCACCTTCCTCACCCCATCCTTTTTCTCTGGCTGTTTTTAAAAGAGGTTCCAGTAATGCTGTTTTCACAACATGAAAACAATAAATATTTCTAGCAGAATGATATCCAGACTGTTTTAGCTACTGAAGGCAGGAAGCCATATCCCACAGTCTTAGCCTTTTTAGTGCATGATTTCTTTGCAGAATTGGGTAACCTAATAGTAAAAGTACAGATTTGGGTGCACAGATTGTTACATAGCTACTCAGACAAACTCCTACAAGATGTGGGTATGAATCCTATGGAGCAGTGAATTCAGCAGAAGTCTCCCAAGGCTGGTTAAGTGCTCTGCTTGCAAGGCAAACACCCTAGACTTTCTGCCCCAATTTGTATCCTTGAATTTACATGTCTGACACTACATGCTGAACTCCATGCTATGGTCGTATGCTAAGGATATCTGCACACATCTACCAGATCAAATCTTTTAGGGTGCTTATGTTGTCAGTCAGTTTAACTTCTGTGATGTGTTTTACATGCTTAGATGAGGCAGCTTTGAGCACGCAGTGCAGAACTGTAGACCCCTAGCAAACATTCAGTTTAGGATTGAGTGCTTTCAGAAGTAGAAATTTTTGGTCTGAATTTTGAATGTAGGTGCCCAAAGTTTGCATAATTCCTTTTTGTTTTGTTTTGTTCTAAACAATGATGTCTTTCTCTGAATCTGACACAGAATCTTTTTTGATGTAGAGCTCAGTGAATGAGTTTGCTTTCAAGTTGAATGTTATATATTAAATAGAGCCCTGAAGCCATATATTAAATAAAGACTAAAGGGAAAAAAACGTAAGAACCCATTAATTAAACTAGGCAGGCTTCCTTGGAAAGTGAAAGTATGTGACTCTATAATTAAAGATTGTATCATAGTACAAGAAAAAAAGTCAAGAAAAGGAGAATTGTCCTCACAGACATGTTTTAATGATGGGATTTCCTAATTTTTGATTCCTGAATGTAGCATCATTGCTGCTTTATTATAGTTTATTGAATGTAATTTCCTAATTAAAAATCAACACAAGTCATAATAAACTTTACTTTATTTAGAACCCTATTGACCCAAGCTTAGAGCATCTACAGGATTTGAACTGCCATACCCACAGTGTTAGTAGTACTCAATAACTGTTAGCAATGAAAAGCTTTGTCTTATATGTGGAAAAGCATCAGAAGCAAAATGTATTTCTATGTGGGTTACTGTTTTGTTATAATACGTGCTTGAAGAGGAGGCATATATAGCTTTTTATCTAGTGGTACTTAGGTGAGACTGATGCTGTATCTCTGCCTGTGGTTAATCTCTCCCTAGGTAAAGTGGTAAAAAAGCTACTTTGCCCTCTCTCCACCCAGACTCTGTAGGGAGAGAGCTAATGTGTACTGGTTACATCATGGTAAAGGCATCTCTTTCTGGCAATGAAGTGGGCCATATGTGTGAGTGGGGAGTGTTCACAAATGACAGCAGAACAATTTAGAGACACTGGAGTCCTGGATTTGGTCCCAGGTTCTGAAGGGGCATAATGATCTAGTGCTTGCACACCATTTTATACCTATGCTCAAGCTGATTTCTCTTTTCTCTTCTGCATGTGTGCTTTTTTTCTCTTTATAGTTCTGGGTCCCTTTATATCTACTGCCATCCCTTCCCAACATTTGACTTTTGCACCTTCTGTCCTAGTGACTTCTTTATCACTTATCTTCTTTTGCTCTCCTTTTTCATACCTATAATCTGCTATTTTCCCTCTCCCCTTTATTTCATTAGCTTCTGTTTTTCTCCCTCTTCCCTTAATTCCTCTCTGTGATCTAGTCAACCTGTTATGCCTTTTCTTCAGCACCTAGGAGGGGCATCTGAAGCCCTCTTGCTTTTAGTGCCTGCAACCCTGTTTCAGAACATGCTTAGTACAAATGGAATCTCCCAAGTTCAAAACATGTCTATTCAACAGAACTCCAAGGATTATAGCATTAAAGTGAAAAAATTGCTCTAAAATTGCCTTTTTACTATAAAAATAATTTTAAGTAATTTTAAAAAGAGCATGATGTTTGTTTAAACAATAAAAATGATTTAAAGTTTATATGCTACTTTCTGCTGAACATTTTCATGAGAAATATTGTACTTGGTTTAATTAATTGTTTTTGTAGCAAAAGATGATGTTTGTATGCCAACATTTATACAGCATGCATCTATATATGCACAAATACTAGTGCATTTGTGTATACAAACACTATTTCTATATTGTATATAAATTTAATTAAATAATTTAATGGTGATGAGGATTGTAATTTATCTTTCTGATTTTTTAGTATTTGATTGATTCTTTGGAACCGTACATGATAAATGAAAACATCAAACCTTCTTCCACTTGGAATTCAATGGAAGCAGCCAATGAATTATATGAAGGCTCAGCTGAAATGTTTTCCAGCATTCAGACAACTTCCCCAGTAATATTTACAAGTGTATCTGGTGCAAATTTCCCTGCTATAAATGGAGCTGCAGAATTACATTCTGCTTTGGGTAAGATATTGTAGGATATTTTTCTACATTCTCCTTTGTTCTGAAGGACCCCCATCACTGTCCCAGATATGATCTTTAGCACATGGTTCAAGCAAATTATGAATGGGTCATTTGCTGGAGTTGGATTTTTTTACTACCAAATAACATTCTGAAGCAAATGGGAATGCCACACAGGCAGGAACTAGCCCCTTGTCACCCAGCTGACCTTCTTGCTAGTGAAAGGAGCACCCGAAAGCCATCAGCCAAGCTGCATAGACAATCAGTTATTACAGTTGCCAAAGCAGGTGTGATTGTCAGGGATTAACATATCTCCAAGCCCTTCAGAGACCTTGATTTCTCTAAGCCTTTTGACTAATAGGTTTTCAAATGTCAGTGAAGGTAAATAGGTCAAAAAGTTACAACTTTGCTATATGGGTGACAAACAGGTGGAGATGACCCCATGACATGGTGATGTCATTAAGTGTGTACGCTTGTTCTTTATTATCAATGGACCAGTGTTTCTTTACCAAGTATGGATATTTACAAATCATTAAGCAGGCCTCAGTTGACAGGCAGGGACTTAAAATACCACTCTAAATTTTTACACTGAATTTTGAACAATGGGGAGAAAGTTGTGGGTTTTTAAATTAATTTATTTATTTTTATTATTTTTTATAATTCCTCCATATACACCAGTATCTAACCCCAGAATTTAATCCATTATTTTGAACTACAGTGGATCTTTTCTATACAGTATTAATCCTGAAGAATCTTCTTTGTCATACAGAGAAAACATACAGTACTTTATACATGAATCTTCTTTTTATGGTCTCATTCAGTTTGAGATATTTAGTTGCTCAAAGTTGCTGAGAAATTGATTTCAGACAGTGCCTGCTGTAATCTGGCATACAAGTATTATTTTATAGTAGTTGTTATAGTAGTTAAAGCTGTTGACAGACAGACTTTGATTTTCAGCAGGGTCTGCTGATTTTTAGGTGCCTTCATTTTAATACTGGTCTCACAAAACTCTGAGCCTGATACTCAGATATGTGAAGCCCCCCCCACTGTTTCATGTTGCAGTGGTATAATTGCTGTTTTGTAACAGCAGATTTTGACTAGTTGCATTGCAGCTCACTTGGAACTTTATAGGAGATGCACCAAAACCTTTTTGTGGGCATGTATGACTTCTTCATTCTGCTGACTCTTCTGCTAAAAATACCACTGTGAAGGGATTCATGAGTGGAGCCATTTCAAGTATAGTTATTATAGCACCATAGGGAGAGCAAGGAAGAGGGGAATCTGTCTTTCTCAAATAAAAACAAAACCAACAACAAAACCACAACAACAAACAAACAACCCCCCCTAAACTCTATAAACCTAGAAGCCATGGTACTGAAGTCACTGGAGAGACTAGACCACGTACAAGTATGTCTTTTCCTAGTTCCTAGGGGATTTTTCTCTCCTTTTTTTTTTTTTTTGAGATAGCTGTCAGTATAAACCTCATGGTTTTGTTCTTGCCCATTTATTCTTTCACCTAGACTAATCTATCTATTGTACACATGAAAATGGACCTGTAATTGCCCCTCTTTGATTGAGTTAAGAGGTGGCACATAAACTTTTGTTTAATTTTTTGTAATTGCCACGAAAGTTAATTATTTTGCAATAAAATAGTTCCAGGTCACTATGTCAAAATAAGTTTAGAATGCAAAAGAAATAAAATGAGTTCCTGAATAAGTAACTGTTTCTCTCCATTTAATCACAGATAATCAGGATACCATTAATATTTTGGCTGAAGAGCTGTCTTACATTATAAAGGGCCTCACGCCTTTCACAGACTACACAATCAGTGTGTCTGCTTTCACTGCTGTTGGAGAAGGACCATCATCAGTTCTTACAGTCAGGACGCATGAACAAGGTAAAATGCTGTAACGCTTCCATTATCAAAGTCAACATACATGGCTGCTTTCACTGAACATTACATTTTTTTTAAAAATCATTTATTTACGTACTGCTATATTTTTCTGTTTTCATTTAAGTTCCAAGCTCCGTACAAAATATATCTTACAAGAATATTAGCTCTTCCTCTGTTTTGCTGTATTGGGATCCTCCAGCAAATCCCAATGGCAAAATCACTCATTATACTGTTTATGCGGTGGAACTGGATACAAAAAGAGCATTCCACACAACAACTTCAAATAACAGCTTACTTATGACAGGTACAGTGTCATTTTATTTAAAAAAATGTAAATCCATTATAAAAAATTATTTTTTCCTACTTTATATAATGTAGCTGTTTGCAGGTGGACCACATGTGGTAGGTGGACCACATCTCCCACATTCACACACATCCATACACATGAAACACAACTGCATGTAAAAACAAGGCTGGGACACTGCTGACAAACTTGTCTACTATGGAGCGGTATGTAGGGAATGTGAGGTGGAAGGAGAGACTGGGTAAGAAGAGCAGTAATTTGTGAAATGTGCCAAGTAGTAATTTGTGAAATGTACTGCGTAGTAATTTGTGAAACTGATTTCTCCTTGAAATTTTTTCCACACCCTCTTCTTTCCACACGGGAAAATATTTCTAAATTGTCAATGCTTTTTCAAACTTGAATTTTTTTTCATGGTATTTGTCGGACATTAATAATGATTTTCCTCTTTTAGGGTGGTAATTATAGTAATTGAAGAAAATGCACTCCTCATAGAGTTTCAGGCCTTTATATATGCTAGTCAGGGTAATGCATATAGAAGATAAACACATATTTGGATGTACAAATACACATCCTTTGTTTTGACAGATAAAATCTTAAAGCTATTTACAGGGTTGAAGTTGGTGACTTATTCAATATTTGTTGATTTGACTGAGTACTTAGCTGGCTCTCCCCAAACAAATGGTATTATATATTCTGTCTTTTAGCTGACAACTGTGTGTCATGTACTTGTAGAACAGTAACTAAATTTATAACTATAGGGAAAAATATCTTGAAAAAGTCAACAGTCAAGATTTTTTTACTTAATATTTTTAGGTTTAAAAAAATACACAAATTATAAAATGAGAGTGGCAGCCTCTACCACAATTGGAGAAAGTGCTTTATCTGAAGAGAATGATGTTTTCGTGAGAACACCTGAAGATGGTAAATACTTTGTTTGCAATGATGCTTTGATTTCTGTATTAAAGTTTGCACTTCTTCAGAAGACTGGACACATACTTAAAGAGGAGAAGAAAGTGTAGAAGAAAAAAATCAATGTTTGTTGAAATTATTAGTCTTCTATCAGTCAGTTACTTCATTCAGCCCATTTTTAGATAAGTGCTAGAAATAGTGATGAAAATTGCTGCATGACCAGCATTCAACTAATTTCAACTCTGATAGATAAGTGGGAGGAATACTGCAGAGCTGAGGTTCTTTCTCTGAAAACAATGTGTCCTTATACCCTATCTAAACTTATATTTGGGACTCCACCTTTTTTTTTTCTTTTTTTCTTTTCTTTCTTTCTTTTTTTCATGTTAGTCTATGGAAATTAGAATTAGGTAGGTTCTGAATCATCTGGAAGTGTCAGCTTTCAACAATTCAGAAGCCATATTGCTGTCTATAAGCAGAGCTGCTGATAAAGCGAAGAGATTTTAAACTGAGTAATACATGCAGTTGTTTTTTGTACGGCTTTGGGGCTTTATTAATTTTGAGACAGATCAATAGTTTTAATGTACAGTATAATACTACTTTATGAAGATTTCTGAATCTTCTTTGCTTGCTTGCAAGGCAGTTGCCACCCATCAAGGCACAGGGGCAATAGCTGGAGTTGCCAATGACCTCTGCAAAGAGAACACAGGAATTTGATTTACAGAGCAGAGTCATGAGTATTAAACCTTAGTCTTTTCTCATTCGTATCAAGGTTATATTTTCACTGGTTTCAACAGAGTCATTTCTAGCTTCTATCAAAGCAACAAAGAAGGTAATTGTCCAGTTGTCAGTTATCTCTCTCATTGCCAGATATGCTACAATACAGGAAAAATAATTGAGATTAAAAGAGAGCAAAGCATTACAGGGTTAAAAATCATGGGGATTTATGAAGCTTAGCTAATTTGGATAAGCAACCAAAATATCAAGTTATACAGTGAAACTTAAAGTAATCTTTTTAATTTTTTTTTTTTTTTTTTTTTTTAAAGGTTGCATAGCTTCTCTGCTGTTAGTTTTTTGCAGAGGAAAGACATAACATAGGAACAGAAAATTGCCTATCTAAATAACTTTTTCCTTGAAAGTTTACAATTCCTTAACTTTGAGCATTACATAAATTTGTTGAGTGGAGTTTCAGGCCAACAGTTATCCATTGGTAAGAGATGCATGCAAGCCTTGAGGAAACTATTGTGAAAACCACCAATAATTCCTGCCTTCTTATAAGGCTAGGTATAATTCCTCTTGTCTTCCTCTTCTTGTTCTTTAGTCTTCCTGAGATAATTTATGTTGAGATTCATATCTCCAAACTTTAGCAAACCTAGGAATAATAATTTGTTTGACTCTTGAAAAGAGAGAGAACTCCATATAAAAGATTCACCACATCTGTTTTAGATAACTTATCTTAGGATGGAAGATACTAGGCTGTTGCATTTAAATATTTTACCATGCTGGATCAACAGCAAAATGCATTTCATCTGAAAATTAAGCTTCTTCACATGGGAAAGACCTATGTGGGCAGTCTTGTTGTCAAGAGAGTAGCTATCTATTACAGTTAACACTTTTCATTTACAGGCTCAGAAATCAGGAGTGAAAGTGGTTCATGAGACCTTCAGTACAAAGCACATTGTGATAAATTCTGAAGTACCTAGGTATAGGTATCTGTACACAAACTGAATTCCATAATCCTGGGTTCTTACTACATTAAAAAAAAAAAAAATAGACAGGTTCTTTCAGGGGTGAAGTGATCAAGAAGAAATCAAAGTTGACATTCAGAATTTGTTTTATTCATAAATGCAGCCCATTCCTTCAACACTTCCATGTATTATGTGACACCAGTGAGCTAATGAACTCATACCTTGCCAGTAGATTTAGCCAACATACTATACTGGAGCTGGACTTTTTTTTATGTATGACCTTCACACCAGTGCATGAGATTTACACTGGGGTTTTCATGGTCATCAATTAACAGCTGTATTGGAAAACGAAAAGGAATTTATTTACAGTGCATGCAGTCCCTTTCTTGGTTCAATGGTTGGTTGAGTGAAATAAGATGGATGGTTAAGGCAAAAGTAGTAAGATGGTATTCAGCTAGATTTAAAGAATCTGACTTTGAGGAAGACAGGGAGAGGATTTGAAGGATCAGTCTGCATGAGAGCAGTAGATAGAAGATATTTTTTCCTTAAATGTAGCTTTGGATAGGTTTGTAAGTGGATGAGAGAAGAAATTCCAGAGAAGCTTACGTATCTGGGATGCAAAAAGGTGCTTGTTTTTACGCATGGAAAAGGAGACATACTAAAATTAACTGAGATAAAAAGTGGTAAGAATTTGAGAAGCAGAGTAAGCGTGTGAGTGTAGCCCTTTTGATACAATCGGATAATATATATGTTAGGATCCAATAGGTTTATGAAATCAATCCTATATTCAATTAATTGAAAGCCTATGGGGTTGGTGGGGTTTTATCTCTTATTTCTGTATTGCAGAACCAGACTCCCCACCACAAAATGTAGAGTTAATAAATGTAAGTGCAACAGAAATAAATCTGAAATGGTTACCACCAGAGCAGCCTAATGGTCTCATAACTCACTATGAAGTTCTGTACAGCGATTCCAATGATTTATTTATTAAAAATGCCTCATCTACAAGTATATCACTACGTGAAATGAAGCCATACACTCTCTACAACATCTGTGTAAGGGCATTCACCAGACTTGGCCATGGGAATCAGTCATCTTTCCCGCTTCTGGTGAGAACTTCTGAAACTGGTAAGTATATAGTTGGTTGGGGTTTTTTTCCAAAAATGTAAATTTTCCACAGTCAGTTACTTTATGGTGAACTTTGATGCCCAGGAGATCAGTTTAATTAATTTTAAAAGGATATATTTGCATTTGAAAGCAGTAAATTTGAAAGCTGTTTTCTCTTTTACATACAAAACAAAAGTAAGGAAACATAAGGAAGATAAAGAAATAAAGAAAACAATGGGAAGTTCTTATACCCGATGGACTTCATATATTTTACTATTTGTCCTTGAAGTTCTGTGTGTCTTGCGGGGAAAAAAAATTTAGAAAGGAGGGCTTTCAAAAAGTGAGTGAAATATGGAATTCAAGTTATGTAATGAAATTTTATAAGAAAACTATCCTAATAGTTTAAAAAAAACCCCAGAATTCATAGGTAAGTACAATTTTGTATCAGGCAAAGTTGTTTATGTTACTAGAAATGAAGATGCAGATAAAATGAAATAGCAGGCAATTAGAGTAGATGAAGTTTTTTCAAGAAGGAAAGTAAATTTAGAAGTGAGGATTGGGGAAGATAAGCATTAAAGAGGTGTAAGAAGGCACAGGAAATAATTTGAAATGAGTAAGTAGCTGTAAGGTAGGACAAGTTAGGGAAAGGAGTATAAAATATCAACAGAGGCTCCTTAAATTTCAGTGGAGCTGAACAGGAGCTGTACTGGAAAAAAAATGAGGGTAATGGTTACCTAGAGGAATATGTGTTTGGGTTAAGCTGTAGACACTGGAATGAAAGGTGGCTGGGGAGGCAGACCATGAAGGTTAGTTTCCTTTAGAACTCAGCCATATCCAGGTAGCACTGGTATGATGAGCATCCTTTCTGGAGCACCTTTTGCCACATTCACCAATTTGCTCCCTTGAACAACTGCCTACTTTATCTATACCTAGAGCTAGTCCCGGAGCTAAACATTTGCTTGACACATTTTTCTCACTAAAGAAAGACAAGCACATACTGATGTCTCTCAGAACGGAAAGGGAAATTCTCTGGGTCCTTGATTGTTAAGACACAGTGGAATCACTGACCTCCTTCTCCTTGTTTCTGAAATTAACTTGATTTTTCCTGTGTGAATTAACTGTGGTCTAGACCAGCCTAACAAGTCTAGCCCTTAAGGAATAGGGTCACAAACACCTAGTTTTTAGATTGCATGAAACAGTAGTCATAATGGAAGCACCAAGATAGCTCTGCCAAGACATTGTGCTACTTTTGAGGACTTTTTAGGGTCAGATATCATGGGTATGTAGGTACCTGCCCAACAGATACAATGACCTTAGACATAACCTTTTTTAATGCTCTTTAAGTTAGACATCCATCTTTTGTTTAAGTTGTATTTTAAAGCAGTTCATTCTTTCTCAGTGCTTAATTCCTCTGATGGTCAGAACAAAAATTTGAATTCCAGCTGCCTGTGATAGAGATGAGAAGCTGCAAAAATATCTGATATGAGAAGAATAAAACCAAGGGAGGATCTTGAGAATAGAGCATTTTGAGTGAAACACAGCTTATTACTGGGCTGGTGTGTTTGAATAGCTCTTGGGAATACTCTATTAGCATTCTACCATGACATCAGGCAGAACTATGGGCTGATTTCACTACATCTCATTGCATTTATCCCCTTTCTGGATATTGCTTGAAGCAGAAATTATTTAGCCATTTGAATGCAGAGTTTCATCAAGTGTCAGTACATTTACAAGAATGTTTAAGGTATCCTGAAAGCATGTCCACGTCTTGATGTTTTTGGCAAATTTTGCTGTTATTGTATGATTATGATTTTATGGAATAAGATATATTATGCTATCAGTCCAATTTTGGGTAATGGAAAATATACTTGTGTATTTATTTGGGAACAGACAGACATATGCACATAAAAAACAATTGTCATGACATAGCAAGAGCCAGCTTCTCTGTAAGGGACAGGGAGCCAAAAGCCGAGCGGTTCCCTTGTCTAGCAGGGCAGGGGCCTCACTAGCCAGGACTTGTCACACCAACCGCAGTGAAGGAAGCAGGGCAGGTCTGGGGGTGGCATCCAGGGGCAGCCCAAAGTCCAGCTTGCCAAACACTCCATGTTGATGAGGCAGGTCTGAGATCAAGCCAGGAAAGTGAGTTAACAAGTTCAGTGACACTAACCAAGTCAGATGCAGACTAGTGACAGCTGAGCAGGTCTGTAGTAATGGGGCCAAGCTGAGGTCAGGCTGCAATGTCAATCTGCAGATCAGTGGGTCCATGGCCAAGCACAGTCTTGGCAGCAGTGCAGCAGGAGCTGTAGCTCAGATAGGGGTAAGGCACGAGAGCCCCAGCTGAAAGCAGCTCCCAGGGGCCAGTGATCAGCCCTGGATGCAGCCTCACTGCAGCATCGCCTGGGAGCGTGTCACCAGCAAGGGAGACACAGCCCTTGGCTACGCCATGGCTAAACTGGCCCTGAGCCCCAGCAGCCAAACCTCTAGGAAAGGGCATGCTTTCAGGGACCTTACAGCAATAGTGTGTTAGACTCCTTTTGTTTTTCTATACAATTATTCATATAGCTTGTATAGATCACCCAGGGAAAAGGAAGAAAATGCAGATTGCTGATACAAAATGCAAATTATGGCAGCACAACACGAAAATCTCGTAACAGGAGCTAACTTGAAGGATTGCAGTGATAGTTATAGGGTGTTAGAAAAAAAGTTCAGTGTCATGCTCCAGATTTTTTTTTTTTTTTATCTGGCATCTTATTTCCACAAATTGTTTTGTTTTGGTTTTTTTTAATGATCTATACCTGTTGTTACAGTGTTTTTGTTATGCGGTTTTGATCTTCCAATTCAGACTCTTTTAAAATTAATTTTGTACAAAAAATAAGATGAAAATCCAAATGTTTACAATGTGTTTAATTGAAATTAGTTTAGTGAGAAAATGTTTAACAAAGCAATGAAATTGACTGAAATCTTCCGAGTCTAAGTTTTGTCTTCCAGTTCCTGATTCTACACCAGAAAACATAACCTATAGAAACATCTCATCCATGGAAATTGAATTATCATTTTTTCCACCATCCATTCCCAATGGAATCATACAGACATATACAATATATCTCAAGAGGACTAATGGAACCAAGGAAAGAGTCATAAACACTACTCTTCTGACACTACGTATTACAGGCCAGTATATAATGCTCTGGAACTTCTGACAACTATAAATTTTTAAGATTGGACCAATGCAGATTGAGTAGTTCATTGGTTGGACATGATCCTTCTTGTCCTTATGTAAAATTATGTTCTACCTGTCCTGAAACCTGTTGTGTCCTGCCATAATGTGGCGGAATGGGCCATGAATGGTATAGAGTCTAACATATATGTCAATGTATTTTAGATGTTCAAAGTACAAGAACTTCAATAGATTTCTTTGCATATCTATCATTGTAACAAAGTAAACACTTATGTCACCTACATGTCTTTCTCATCATATTCTGGATAAAAAGAAACACTTTTGTTACCACTCACCTTTACATCTTTCACATGTTCTGTCATTGTTACTGAAGCAAGACATGGCAGTTAATGCAGGGATGTCAGTACCTTAACCAGTAAATTTTCAGAGTACAGCCAAGGACAAACCATAAAGCATTCTAGGAATATGAAGTATAAGCTGGTAATAAAGGCTTTACCTGTTCTTCTCATACAGAAAAAGAACATTCTCATAGAGAATACTTTCTGTTCAGGTTTTCCTAATGGTTATTTCAGTATCTAAAGACACAAATCGGTGTAACTGATGGGCCTATTCAATACTTAAAAACAACTTTTGGTCTATTAAAAAAATAATTTGGCCCACCTAATGGTTGTTTATTGAATTCTTCTTCTTTATTTAGATTTAAAGAAATATACAGCATATACTATAGAAGTGTCTGCTAGTACCACAATGGGGGAGGGCCTTCGTAGTTCACCTTTGCATATACTGACTGATGAAGATGGTAAGTCCAAACAGAAGTTGCATGTATTGTTATCTGCCTGTAGTGTTAAAACTAATCTTACACTTTACGGTATCATAGAATCATAGAAATGTCTGGGTTGGAAGGGACCTCTAGAGGTCATCTAGTCCAACACCCTGCCAACAGCAGGGACATCTTCAAATCAAGCTGGTTGCTCAGAGCCTTGTCAAGCCTCACCTTGAATGTCTCCCACCTCCCTGGGCAACTTGTTCCAGTGTTGTACCACCCTCATGGTAAAGAACTTCTTTCCTTACATCCAATCTAAATCCACTCTTTTCTATTTTAAAAGCATTGCCCCTTGTCCTTTCACTACAGGCCTTTGTAAACAGGCCTCCTCTAGCCTTTCTATAAGCTCCCTTCAGGTACTGGAAGGTAGCTATTCGGTCTCCCTGGAACCTTCTCTTCTCAAGGCTGAACAATCCCAGCTCCCTCAGCCTGTCCTTGTAAGAGAGGTGTTCCAGCCCCATGATCATCTTTGTGGCCCTCCTCTGGACCTGCTCCATCAGGTCCATGTCCTTCCTGTGCTGAGGGCT
>JANHGN010016754.1:0-12999 GCA_024605025.1 Megaceryle maxima
GCCCCTGTACTTGGCACTCGTGAGACCACACCTTGAGTACTGTGTCCAGTTTTGGGCACCACAGTACAAGAAGGACATTGAGGTCCTGGAGCAGGTCCAGAGAAGGGGAACGAAGCTGATGAGGGGTCTGAAAAGCATACCTTGTGAGGAGAGGCTGAGGGAACTGGGGTTGTTTAGTCTAGAGAAAAGGAGACCAAGAGGAGACCTTATTGCTCTCTACAACTACCTAAAAGGAGGTTGTAGTGAGGCTGGTGTTGGTCTCTTTTCCCAAATTACTGAAAAAATGAGAGGAAATGGCCTCAAGTTGCGTCAGGGGAGGTTTAGATTGGATATTAGGAAGAAGTTCTTCACTGAGAGAGTGGTTATGCACTGGAACAGGCTGCCCAGGGAGGTAGTGGAGTCATCATCCCTGAAGGTGTTTAAAAAATGAGTGGACATAGCACTTGAGGCTACAGTCTAATGGATAGATGTTAGGATGAAGGTTGGACTTGATGATCTTAGAGGTCCTTTCCAATCCTAATGATTCTATGGAAAAAAAACAAACCCAAACCCACAAACAAAAACAACACAAAAACCCAATCAGATTTACCAGTTGCAAGCATTTGTTCACCTGTTGGGAAGCACAGGGGATCCCCATGACTTTAGAAATGGTTTGCGTGCCAAAAGCAGATATCTGCAGTATTTCACACAAACCAACAAATCTCATGTCCCTGGAGAGAAAAGGCAGTTTATTATAGTGACATTAAGTATTGCAACACTCAACATACACATTGTTAGTACATAAACTATATTGTTTCAATTGTACCCTCCTCATTCCCCACTATTCCCTGTGCTGCTATCAGCTTGCTTAATTTATTGTAAGATATAAATTCCTTATTATCATTAGTTACTTTTTAGGTACCGTAAACATTTGTAAAGCTAAGGAAGAAGCAGCAAATATTATTGTCATATTATTAAAACAAGAATTGGGTGAAACAAACACATAATTATGAAAGATACTGGGGTATGTTTGCACAACTTGGGTGTATTTTTAGGACATAGTCTGTCTTAGTGACAGAACGTACAAGAGGGAAGGAATTTCTGAGTGTTACATTAAGTTATTCTGTTGGTTTTCTAAATATTCTGGACTAAAGTGTCATTTGCAGCCTTTCTTATAAAACAGAGAAAATATTTTTCCATCCCATGGGAGTATTGTGAGAATTACTCATCTGGTACATAGATAATTCCCAGCAAATAAAAATGCTGCTAATCATTGGTATTACCTGTTCCTCACAGCTTCTGTGACAAGACAGCTGACTACAGCCCAGTGGGTGTATCACCAGTTGTGGGGGTCGCCTATATGTTTTTGGACAGGCTATCAAATGGGTGGAGAACAAATAATTCCTGGGGTGTTGTGTTCAGCTCCAGCTTCCATAGCACCATTTTGATAGAAAAATGTGTCGTGTGCCTCTCGTAGTCTCACTTGAGCTGAAACCAGGGTGAAAAGAACTAGCTTGATGTGCAACTCCTGTCAAGTGGTGCTGACAGAAACAAGGGTTCAGCTTTAAACCCAGAAATATAGGGAAAGTGAGTGCCTTTGCTAAGGTATATTTCCTTGTTTGCGAACTTTTGGTCTGCAATTAAAACAAGGAAAGACTATTATTGGCTGAGGGGAAAAAAAGTGACATAAGTAAATAAGTGAAACATCCACACCCATCGTATCTCTGGCAGTGGTTTTTTAGTTCACTTCCCTACCAATTGGTGCCAAAGTCCAAGGAGCTAAACATCCCTTTAACTGTTTGTCTCCTCCCTTTTCCCTCTTCAAGGCTATTAATGGTTAAGGATGAACTTGGCTGATGTGTCTCCAACCCCTATGGGAAGTGCTATCTGATCTGGTCCAGCTACCCCAGCAATAGCAATTTATTTTTATTGCCGTCATCAGGCATCCCCCACCCCCAGCTCCAATCCTGGTTTCCACAAGTTCAGCAGAGAGCCAGCAGGAAATACCTTGCTCTTGCTGTAAAACCGCCTGTGCGCCACAGGTTCAGAGGGGCTCCTACCACAGAGGCACTGCAATGACTTATTCAAAGAAGCTTTAGTAGACAAGGACAAGCAGCACCTCAGATCATTGCGCAGGGATTTTGTTGTATCAAGGGTATAACCCAGCATGTGAAAGGAACCCTCTCATTGTCCCCTTCTTGTCAGTTTATGCCTATCTTAGACCCATCACAAGCTCATTACACTTTTAGTAGTTCCTAACAGTATTTCTTGGAGGCTTTCTGCATAAAAAGCTTTTACAACTAAATTCTCTGCACATCTCTTCATTTGCCAAGAATTGTCAGGAGAGATTTTTCCTTTGAAAGGCCGTTGCCCAAGCAGGTGGATCCCCTTCCCAGGCTCACTGACAAAAAGCAGACTCTTCCCAGCCCCACAGCCCATCTGCTCTGCCTTTTCACTCACCCAGTGGTGGGAGTCACTGCCCTCTTTAGCTTTGCACCAGCAAGTTCATGCATAGTTGAGTGACTCTGAGCAAACAAATGGGACTTCTGTTTTAACCGCTTTGTGTATTTCATCTTCATGGGTATGTAAGACAGATCAGCTGGTAAAAAGGCCAAATAATAATAATAAGTATTATATGGATGCTTACTATGCCAAAACCCAGCAGAGGGTCTTCTGTTGGTTGATGAACTGAGAAAGCAGATGCCCAAGCTGTTTCCCTCCCTGGAGCCTCAGCAGCCACAGGACTAAGCAGGCTTTTGGAGTATGCTGAACTTCCCTTATGGACACTGACACTTGGGAGCTATGTTGCCTTCCTTCTCACCTGACTTATGACGAAGAACAAACTAAAGTTACAGGTTCATTTACAGATGACATTTAATCCCATGCAGTACCCTGAGCACACCACCACCATCCCTTGCACCTCTTGAGAGAAGAGCCACCACCACGTGCTGCTGGGCGGCTGCCATTTTCCACCCTAGAGGCAGCCGTGCTTCGCCCCCAAACAAGCCTGTTCCTCCCTCTTGCTGGGGTGGCAAAGCAGGCTCCTTGGAGGGAGAAGGCTCTTGGCAAGCAGGGATGTTAACCGCCATTGACCACTGCATTTTCTCTCGCATTTTTAAGTCGAAGCGTGAGCCTGACAAGGTCAGCGTTCGCACCTAGAGCTCGGTGCTAAAAGGGGCTCTCCTTCCCCCCCTCACCCATCTAAGCCCTTCGGCCTACTGAGGCTGTGTTTTTTAATGAGGCGTTAACTGCTGGGGAGCAGAAGTGGAAGGGCCGAGGAGGCGGCTTCTCTCGGCGAGAGTGGGAAGGCCCTAGAGGAATTCCCGGCCTGCCGGGTGGGTCGGCTCAGGGCAGCCCAGCCCGGGCCGCCAGCGGCAGCCTACGGGGCGTTCTACGCCAGCGTCCCCTCTACCGCCCTCTCCTTCCCCCTCCTTCCCCTCCGCCTCGGTCCGCCCGTATCCCTGCATTCCCTGCTGCAGCACCTCCCCTCCTCCCCTCAATCCCATCAGTAGCGGCGGCCCCGGGCTCGGCTCCCCGCGCTGCGGCGGCGCTCGGCGGCGGCTCCCCCCCGCCGCGGCCGCCATGTTGGGCTGCTGCGAGCTCGGTAGCGGCGACGGCTGCGTGTGACCGCGGGAGGGAGGGAAGGAGGGAGGGAGGGAGCGGCGGGGGAGAGGAGGGCGCGGAAGCGGAGGGGAGGGAGGGTGCCGCCGTTACCCCTCCCCGCCGCTCCGCGCACGCACACACACACACCCCACACACGCACCGCGGGAGGATGCCCTTTGCCCGGAGGGGCGAAGCCGGGAGAGCATCTCACTGCCAGGAGTGAAGCCGCCGCCGCAGCCGGGGCCTCCCGGCCCGCAGCGTGCGGCCGGAGCGGGGACGCCGGCGCGTTCCCTCCGCCCCAGGAGGCGCACCCGGAGGAGAAGGAGGGCGCCGTCTCCGCAGCAGCAGCCATGGGAAGGATTTGACAGGGCTCGGAGCGCTTCCCAGCCGCCCCGCGGCGGTGCCGGTGTGTAGGGGCGCGCGTCCCGCCCGCCGCCCCTTGGCGCAGCGCAGGAGAAGGGGGCGACGATGAAGACTTTAGTTTTTTTGAATCACTGAAAAGCCTTAAAAGGAGACTCGGTAAGAAGGAGGAGGGAAAGGCAAAGGCTGCCCGGGGCAGGACGTGGCTGCGCCCTGAGGAGGGGCGGCGAGGGGACCTGCGCCCCACCCCCACGGCGGGCGCGGTGGCCGCGGAGGCGCTGCCCGCCGGGCCGGGGCCGGGGAGGCGGGGACGGGGGCGGCGGCGGGGCCCCCCTCCCTTCTTCCCTGCCGGTGTGCACCCTGCTTTCTTCTCCCTTTCATGTATATAAATGCTGGTATTTTTCCTTTCCCATCCGTTCTGGGAAGGGGAACGCTGGTGCGAGCCGAAGGGGGCTGTTACACTTAAATGCTGCGGTGGGGCTCCTCTCCGGATGGTGCTGCATGATCTGCATTTTGAATGAAGGAAAAGACCTTTTTAAATATAGAAGTGCGTATGCCTGTGCACGCACGGTGAAATCGGTGTCAGACAGTTTCGGCTGAATTTGGGTGCAATTACTATTATTAAAGCATCAGGAGTAGCCATATTCCACACACACACGCTCTTTTTAGTAAGCATATTAAAAGAAATTTTTAAAAATATATATATGTTTATACCCATTTTTTTCTCTTAGAAATTATGTATACACAGATATGCACGCTGTAGGTGTGTGTCTGAAACTCAGAAGGGTTTAGTTTCAGGCTGGGAACACCGAGGTGGGTTGGAAATTAAGCACCGCCAGTTTGACACTTGATAAAAATACTGCTGACTTCTTTTTAAACAACAAAACCCTCAAAAGATTTTTTTGTTGTTGTTTTGTTTTTGGCAAAGTAATAATAATAATTAAAAAAGAAACCCCAATGCAAACTGAAACAACCATGTCTGGAGAAGTGCGTTTGAAGCAGTTGGAGCAGTTTATTTTGGATGGGCCAACTCAGACTAATGGGCAATGCTTCAGTGTGGAAACCTTGCTGGATATACTCATCTGCCTTTATGATGAATGTAATAATTCCCCTCTGAGAAGAGAGAAGAACATCCTTGAGTATCTAGAGTGGGGTAAGTTTGAATGTGTTTATTTTGTGTACATCTGTCCGTGTTCCTGTCTGCTTTGTATAATGTCTTTGTTATTTCTGTGTAAGAGGGGATTGTTTATAGTTTGGTATTTTATTGGAAAGTGTTATCTTTACGCATGTAAAACAGGTTTGGTTTTTGTTTTTTTTTTTTGACGTGGATTAAGCTCTGGTACATGAGGCATATTGTTTGCTTTTAGGCCCAGCTGTTGAGTTCTGTATTCTAAAGTTGATGGAAATATAGAAGGGTGAAGGATAAATTCCTTGATGCCTGGAAACAAAGATAGGTGTATAGTTCTCTGATTTTCATCTGCAGTCAAATATATACTGATTTAAAAGGTGTCGATCAACAAGAAGGTCTGTCAGTTCTCTTAAATGATATGGGTTTGAAATGTCTGAAAATGGAAAAAATTACTTTCTCTTCTTTAACATAGAATCATTGCTGACTTAATAAGATTGATTTTCCTGATGAGGAAAACAAAGTTGAAAAGTGGAAGGATGTCCCCAGCATCCTTTCCATTTTTTCCTTTGTTTTGGGGAGCTAGGGTATTTGCAGTTTTAAATGAAAACAGGTGAATGATAGTATTCCAGTTCTTCTTAAGTTGTCACAGAACTGGTTCTGTCTATGTCATTCTTTTAAATTTGTCTTATTCCTTCTCCTAAACATAGATACAAAACAGAAGATGCAGTCTGACATAAGAAGCTTGATGAGAACAGTTACTGTATCTGACCTTCAAACTTCAAAGTCATGCTGCACTTCTTCATTTACATGCAGAACCATTTACCACATTTGCTTTATAATAAATACATCAGCAGGTCTCCTTTATTAAAAAAAGCACACTTTCAAAACACGTAACAGGCATTTGATTAATTAGCTGGTTGAGCTCTTCATAATGAAGTCACTGAGGAAAGATGTTGTTTTGATAACTGATCTAACAACTTGAGGCTGATATGTGTGTGTTTTATTTTCCTGCTCCTCACTGTAGTCATACTGACATCTAAAGGTCATCTGACTCAGTAATTAAGTTTCTCGTATTGTTAATACTGCACTGGTTTTTGTTTTCTTATTATCTGGACAAATAGGCTATAATTAATGCATTTTGGTTGAGGAGGAAGTAGTAATTAATAGTACTTCTGCAGAATCTTCCTTCTGAAACTATCACTGGCATATAGAAGCTGTGAAAAACTGGGAAAATATGGTGGCTTGGAGGGTATTTTGCATGCAGGAACTTTGTGTAGTCTGCAGTGGATCTAGCCAGCTGATAGCCTCTAAATAATAATGAAAAAAAGCGCCACTTAACCATATCAATATGATCAGAGTAACAGTGTGTTCAGGACCCATTGTATTGGGTGCTGGTGTGTTTGGTAATGGTTGTTTGATGGATAAATGCATCATTGCAAGGCTCTGACAGTACCCAAAGATTTCTGTAATAAACTTTACAGGCCGATGATGGAAATAATATACTGTTTTGGAAAGACTGGAATAAGGTTTCTTGCTGGCCTATTTTTCCTGCTGATTTTCCATTCTCATGCTCCAGCTGTGCCTTAGCAGGACTCTTGAGCTTCAGACAAGACCAGTTCCTCCATTTTCAGGGCTGAGTTGCCCAAGTCCTCTGTCTGCTCCCCAGCTCTGCTATCCATACACTGAGAGATTTTTCAAGAGGGCTTGTGAGGTGAAACGCAGGAGCAGTGGTTTCTAGTACCTGCTGTTGGAAGTGTCGTATGTGAATGATGTCTTTATCCTGCAAACACTCACATGAGCTGTTTCTTCTGAAAGCCAGCCTTCCTAGTGAAACCGGTGGTCTCTGGCATTTCTCTTGACAGCAGGGGGTTGGCAAAATCAAGTTCTTAGAGAGGTAGTGTACCCTCCAGTGCTCTGGTGCAAAGTTACTAAGGGTACCTTGTTTGTTGATATTATCATGACCTCGCATATCTCTCTCCCCAAAAGAGGAAAACAATGCAAGTTGTTGATTAGAAAGAGGCTATATGTGGTTTAAAAAGTAGTGGCATAAGTGGAAGGGTGGCAGCCAGAAGCCCATAGGCTCTGCCCCTGCCTCCCTAAATGACTTGATGTTGAAGTGCTTTCAGCTTGTTGTACCTGTTATTAATTAATTAATTATTTTCCCCCCCAGCTTCCCTATTTGAACAGTAGGGAAATAAATTTTACACCAGGGAGTTTTGAAAGCTGCTGTATGTGAAGAGCTCTTAGTTTTGAATGTACCATATAAAAGCGTGTGTATTAATTTGTTATTCCCATCAGTGACATAGAACTTGGTGCCTGGTAGATCTATCTGCTGGTGGGTGTCAGTGCATTGCTGTCTTGGAAGGACATGTTGTGGGTTTATGCCAAACATCTGCAAATTTGCTTTATTACTATGAATGCAATCTGAGATGATCCGAACTGGTCTTGGAATGGTCCGAACTGATATCTTTGTGTGTTTACAAACTGCAAAGTACAAATGTATTCCTGAGAGCTGTTACTATTTTAAGCTTAAAGTTATGTTTTTAATTATTATTACTAGAAGCAACTAAGATTTATTTATATAGTTGCTTATTTTTAAGGAAGGGCTAATAAATAGCTGTTTGGTGATCACAGACTCCTGTTGAGAGCAACAGCAAATAATTTTTTATCTTGCTTTTCATTTGTGCAGTTTTGAGGTGCTATTCTTTGTTCTAGATCTGAGATGTTACATGCTGTATTTCATCCAAGACTGAATACTTGTAGCACAATTCATATTTTAGGGGGTAAAGGTTTAGGAGGTATTCTAGCATGGAGGAGCTAATGTGGTCTTAGTGACAGCCATGTGACTGCTGCTATATTTAGGGGAACTAAGAAGCTTCGTGTTATAGTCCTTGGATCTTTAAGAATATTTTATGCACTTGTTATCTAGA
Source organism: Megaceryle maxima (assembly GCA_024605025.1). Taxonomy (NCBI): domain Eukaryota; kingdom Metazoa; phylum Chordata; class Aves; order Coraciiformes; family Cerylidae; genus Megaceryle; species Megaceryle maxima. The sequence goes on from JANHGN010016754.1 coordinate 8,002, forward strand.
TCTATAATATGTTTAAAAATTAAGTGGCATGAAACTGTTGAGCATCTGAAATGGTTATTCATCTTTTGTTTTGGTTTGACGGTACAAGTTTAACTCAGCAAGTGGAGAAAGTAAGGTCTGCAATGTGAAGTTGAGTTTTAAATTTTTGTAGATTTTCAGTCTTATTGAGGTGTTTGAAATTTCATTAGAGTGGTTGGAAGTCTCAGGTTAATTTGATTTAGAATCTGCATTCTGTCAAAACTTTTTTTTTGTCTTAAAGTGAAAAAAAACATAGTTACTTTCCCTATTTTTATACATTATTAGTTTTGTGACATGCGAATGAAATTATTTGATTTTGTTGTTTATTTAACTTGGTATTTTATATGCAAAGACAACCATGGAAACTACCACTGCATTTGAGTTCTGAGGGTTAAATCAGGGCACATTTTGAGATGATGGGAAGGAAATGGGACATTTAGTTTTGGCTTGTTCTATGTATTTGATCTTAGTTCTCATTTTTGTTTCTAGTGATAGTTGTATTTGTGATTTAGAAAAGGGATTGTCTAATTATAGTGACTGGAGCTTACCAGAAAAAGCTGTTGAGAATTCCAGGCACTTGGATTTTTCTTCATGTGTTTGAGTTGCCACAATGACTCAAGACTGTGTGGGAGGTAGTGAAGTCTGATAAGCTGAACTTGAAAGAAAAATATAGTGATAAGAAGAAGCTTTTAGAGATGGTTTTGTTCTGGGAGAACTTCCTCCACAATGGCTCCAATTTGAATTGGTTTTAAAAAGTAACTACAGCAATGCTATTTAGGATGCGTGGAAAGAAAACTAGAATAAACTTCAGAATGCATGGAGATACATGGGAGGGAAGCTGGACGGCACTACCAATAGCATGGTGGGGTCAGTGAATTGATTGAATCTGTTCTCTTGCAGGAAAAATGTAAACTGTCCTTTAGTGGTGGTGGTGTGTGTTGTGTGGGGTTTGTGGTGTTTTGTTTTTTTATTTCACCCCCTACCGAACAAGGCTTGGGAATATGGATTAAATTGTTCATAGTTCTCCTCTGGTGGAACTAAAATGTTGTGATGTTTATGCCATGCTGATATGGTCATAGTCATGCTGTCATCATTGGTCTCATACTTTTGTCATTCAGATGCGCAGCGTCTCTTCTGGGCGTTAAAAATTGTTCTGTCACTCTTTAACCATTTTTTTTTAAAGACAGAGTTGTGGAGCGGTTGTCTGTGGGTTTTTTTTTTTGTTGTTTTGTTTTGTTTTTCCTGCTGATCTCTCTCACATTTTTTCTTAAGAAAAATTGGTATGCCAATTTTCAAGGTAGGTTTGTTTTTCAGTATTAGGAAAGAAAGCAGTATCTCACCTCTGCATCTCTTCTGTGTTACTCATCTGTTTGTAGGTCATGAAAGAAATCATGGGTGTTTTCAGCTAGTATTTGCTTAAATTTTGTTTTTAAAACAGATTGTTTAAAGAATAATCTTTCATTCGGGTCCTATTCTTAGCAGAGACAGCAGTAAAAGACTTAGCACTCAACTTCAAGTGTTCCATATTGTTTGTTTTTTGCCCCCCCTTTTTTTTTTTTTTTTTTTTTAAGTAGACTTTGGTACTCAGTGCTGTCTAACCTTAGTACTGTGTAATCCATTAGAAATGCATGTAAAAAAAGATTTTTTTTTAAAGAATGGTTTATTATTATTATTGTCTTAAAACTGGGACTACCTCTTGTTCTGATTGACATAAGCAAAACCAGTTGTAAATTTTTTTTTTTTTTTTTTTTGTGGAAGAGTGAATATCCTGCTTGTCAGGGAAACTTAATATGCTTAAGTATATACCTGATTTTAAATGTGAGCTGTTTTGTTGCCTGCAGCTGAGGTATATAGAAGTATGGAGAACCATCTCTGTAGAAGTCGTGGCATTCTCGATGCACAGATTTTTGTCATTTTTTATGATAACACTTTACTGCTTATTTTATGTAAAATGTTATTTCTAATAAATAGCTGCAGCTAACAATTAAATAGTTTTTATTGATTATAGAGAAGCTTGTTCTTCAATGCTGTCAAATAGAAATGACCTTCAAATCTCCATGTATCTGAATCTTGTGTAAACAGCTTTTATAGAGATGCAGTTTTAAAGCAAATAACTTGAAAAAAGAAGGAAGAAAAATGTCAGGAAAATGTGTAAGAGAATGATTGTGTATGCATACATTACTGATAAGGTAGCTCTGTTTGGCCTCTATACCTTTTAAATTGTGACCTCCCTCCCACATTTATTTCAGTTTTGATTCTTGTCTTGAACAGAGAAAAAGAATTACTGCAAGTTTATCAGCAGTTCTGATGTGATCAAATGAGTGGTGAGACCATCCAGTTAATTCTGCTTATTTTGCATTAGGGTTAACACCAGTTTCTACTCCAGTAGAGTGAAGCATTAACCCATTGTAATACACCTGTTTCTTAATATGTTTACAGTATGCCACTTCTTTTTAAACTTATTTCTACTTAATTTTAAGTAGGGTTTTTTTTTTTTTTTTTTTTTTTTTTTTTTTTTTTTTGGATGTTCTTTTTTGTTGGTTTTGGTGTTTTTTTGGGCTGTGAAAGCTTGGAGGTGTTCAAAGGCTGCCTGACAGGCTTTGGGGCTTGTGTATTTAGGTTCACCGACTTAGGTCAGTGATGTCTTTTTAGTGCAAAAGAGTAAGTCTTGCTTAGGTAGAAACCTAACTGATTGTTCATTTTCAGGTATTTTAGGAATGCCTTTATTTTGTACAGAAATTCCTGGCATGCTTTGGTCTCATGGGGACAAATGGAGAATTACAATTATATGAGTTAGTCTGCTCAGTGGGCATTATAAGCCTCATGACAACACAATAAATTCCCTGTTACTAAGACATTTTATGTTAAAGGGTTAATCCAATAGTTTATTGTGGGACAAACATAACAGTAAAATGTACTGCTGAAGGTGTGTTTGAATTCTAAACCTCTGTGTAGCATATGATGCTCTGTGTGTGTACCTTATAAAACCCCTTCCTTGTCTTTTGACCGGTCCCTCCTGAACTTTATTGACGTACTCTTTTATAACCTGTAGCATACTATAAGGTCACTTTTCACTGAAAGAACAGCATTGTGCTGTAAGAACAATGAGCTTGTTTGGCCCAATATAGTTTAATACTTTGTCACTTTTTTTTTTTTTTTTTCCAAAGGTCAAGAGGAGCTGCTTTTCTTTTGGAAGCTCTACATAGTGCCCATAGATTTGTGCTTAAGTTCTGAATAGAGACAGCAAATTTAAAGTAATTTAACTTCTGAGTCATACCTGTAGCTGGACAATCAAGTACTGGTGTTTGAAATGTTACTGCGAATAAATTGCAAATACAAAATTTCCAGATACAAAGTAGATGCAGGCTACTACCCTGGAAATTACTTTTCCCATATTCTTTTCTGAAAGTGGACACTGTAAATTTCCCTGGATGTGTCTTTGCAAAATATTAACCCATTCATAGGATCTGTAGTTGCTTTTATACTGTAAAAAAAATTACCATCTCCATTGGCACAGAAAACTTCCAGAGGTAATTAGATTCTGTTGCCAAGCTGTAAAACCTGACTAAAAAAGGTACAATGGATAGCTGAGACAGAAGTAAAAGAAATGGCTAACTTCTAGACTCTAAGTTTTATCTTTCGGCAAAGCAGGCATTCCTTCCATAAGCATTTGTCCTTGTTTAATTTGATTTTCTTTTTCTGGCTGAACAACTAGGATATTTTGTTCTGCTCTGTTCTATCTTAACACATTATTTTTCTAAAATCCTCATTAAGCTTGGGAATGCCACTAATGTGGACTAAAATCTTTAAAAAATGCAAGTGATTTAGGTCAGTCATGTGCAATCTTTTGTGAACTACAAGATTTTTTTTTTTTTTATTTTTTTTTTTAAATTCAAATAGTTGAAACATGACATTAGGCTCAATAATAACTGCAAAAGTCTTCTATTCAGACAGGTCAGTTTGCTTTATTTCTAGTAATACAGCCTAATTAGGTTTACTAGCGGTCACCATGGATAAAATCTACATGAGGTGTATCCAGACTCCAAAGCCTTTCTTTCATAATTCTTCCTTATTTGTATCCAGACTTCCAGTTTGATTTAAATTAGTTTTGTGGCATGATATTGTAGGTTTATCTAATTCTTAGGGATAAGTTTCATAGTGTACCTTCTCTTTGTATCTTTTTGAAAAGTTTTTGATCTGGAGCTTGTCAATGTTATGAACTGCAGTATTATTTAGGCCATTTTGAGGAATAAGCCCCAACCTTTTAAGGGTATTTTATTCACCAATTTAGTAGAAATACATGGTAACTCTTTCTGTAGAAAGACTAGGTGAGTTTAGAGTGGCATTCCAAGAAGGAGAAAAAAAAAACATTTGTAGGTGTTAATAACAGTAATTACATTTCCTTCAAACGTTGTGGGATTAGGCCAGCAACACTTTGTTGCTCCTTTGTTTGGTTTCTTTTCAGTCTCAGTTTGGGCTTGCAGGAGCACTCTTAGTTCAGGATCATGGAAGGACTTCATCCTCAGACTGGAGGATATGTGAACAGTTTTTCCTGTGTGAAGTGACTTTATGTATTTAAATTTTCCCTCTCACTGTTGCCCTTGTTTTATCCTTTTCATCTTAAAATCTTATCCTGTTTTAGGCTTGCATGACCTGCTTGTGAGGTGTCCTCACCTGCAGTGAAGGGCCTGCAGGTCTCCATTTCTGAGTTCTTCCTTCTTTCTTTTCTGTATGTTTTTCATGGGTAACGTTATTCCAAAGCAAAGCTATAATGTATGTACCTTCTCTAAGCTGAGGCCTCTTCCTCTTCGTTCCCGTTTCCATTCTGATGCTTTTTACCCAAGCGAGATCTCGGTTTGTCTTCCAATACAATGTGGATATCCATGTGTCAGTCTGATTCTCCCATGGCCAAAATTTTGGTTTCTGGATTTTGATTCCAGCCCCTCTCCCGCCCGCCCCCCCTCCCTTCCTTCCCTCCCT